>JAZAVJ010000026.1:0-252541 GCA_037954315.1 Neonectria punicea | reverse complement strand
TTCTCTCGTATCCGCTGCCGGCTCTGCCGTAGCTGTGACCCTTGCCGGGGCCGTCGAGCCGGCCGGACCCCTACAGGCCCGAACTTCCGGCCCGGCCTATGCCAAATCCACCGGAGGAAATAGCCCTATTGGGCCACAACCCATACTTTAAAGCCCGTGAGGATCGGCTTGTTAGGGACGGTTGTTGTATCAAGGGACCGGCCAAGGAAGCGGACCATACACTCATCTATAGCGATAGCTGTGCCCGGGATGAAGAAGACCGTAGACGTATGCTGTATGTGGTTAGACTAGGCGTTAACCCGGCTGTAGGTCCGGCCAAGGAAGGTGACGTTAGGACCCTGATCAATCGTTGCGAAGTTAAAGAGACGAATATATCGTGATAGTTGCGTAAAGCGGTTATAACTCATATACTTAGTGACTAGATATAAGGGCTGTATTTGCTGCGGCTTAGAAACCTTCTAATAGTCCTTGATCGTTGGTTCTATATGAATTTGCATATAAATCAGGATTGCAAGCCATACATAGAGTTCAGCAACAAAGGTCGGCTTCCAAGTCAATAGTCATGACCGCGGCTTTAAAATGCGGATGCTGGCTTCATGCTGCTGCAAGAGATAACCGACCCAGCTATTCGTATATCTAACCCATCCCTCTACTAGAGAAATAGGTAGGAATGCCTGGAATAGTAACAGCGGCTGCTAGGGCAGAGCTGTTAACACAGGGGCCGCGTTGGGAAGGTTCATCGGCTCGAAGTTATAGCCGCGATCCGGAACCGGCTTTTTAATTGGCCGGCACGTGTTATCAGTTGGATGCTCACGGCGGCTGCCGTAGTCAACGCGAATGAAGCTATTGTCATCATACACGTTGACCGCTTGGCTGGGGGGCAGTTGGGAATCCATAGGGATATTAAGAATGCGTTGTATGAGGAATTGGGCGGGGTTGTTTCTAATCGCGCTCTAGGTCACTCTCTTGTACTCAGCCGCAGCAGGGGGTGGTGTGGGGCGCCAAGCCCAAGTGTTGCCTTAACGCAGTCAAAGGGATAAGGGACTGATCTCGGAAAATCTCCTCTTGATGTAACAGTGCCACGACTCACAGGACCCGTCGGCGTTGCACGGAGATGGCGAAAAGCGGCGATCACTGACAGGGGAGACAGGGGAGACGGAGATTCAGGTCGCGCGCATGGAGCTTGGGCCTCTGTAACGAGATGGTGATAGCACAGAGCCGAGAGTAAGGGGAGGGGAGCCGAATGTAAAAAGAAAAAGCAAGGGGGATACCCCAGTTCCAGCAAGGGCGGGGGGGCCTGAAGCCGGAGCTGGAAGGGAAAGGACGATGCTTTCGGCTACGAAACTACAGGAGTCGTTGGCGAGTGGATGGGGTGTTGTGTGAGTGCGATGGGCGGTAGGGTCTGTAAGGGGAGATAGATCTTGATGCTTGAAGCAAGGCTTGATGCTTGAAGCAAGGCTTGATGCTTGAAGCAAGGGTGTGCGTGGGTGGGATGAAGCGATCGCGTCACGTGATACGAGGCACTTCAACGTCGCATCTTATCAATCTGCCTGTGTCTTGTTCACTTGTTCATTTTCTCGTTCAATGGTCAAAAGGACCAAACCACTTCGTAGGCGGGCGCCCACAGTTGGGCATTGAAGTCGTGCACTGACTGGTTCATGCATCCAACCACAAGTGCTCTGCACGGGACAGCCTCCCTCCTCTGAGAGGGCGAAAGCGGAAGATAAACAAGAGAAAAAAAAGAAAACAACCGTCCACGCTATTCGTAGATGTCTGAGTCGGTGTCTCACTCTCTCTCCCGCGACGCTCCCGCATTGCGTCCATCTGGATCAGTGGAACTCCGCTGCGACCCACCGTTCGTCATTTTCGTCATCGACAGGAAATCGTCCATGGCATGCGGAACCTCGTCGTCGGAGCATCAAAAACCGGTGCAAGGACCATTTCAGTGATGCCTTTTTCAGCTTGCAATGGTGATACCGTCGGCTGGTCCCTTCTCATCACCACAAACGCCTCATATTGACGCCTCACAACACGATGGGCCGCTCTCCACGACTGGTCGCCGTTAGTGCGGCAGCTTCATCCAGTCGCTGCCAAACGATCTCCCATAAGCCGCACGGTCGGTACGGGAAGAAATACCCCGGCCCAGCGCCAAGGCAGGCGCAAGAAATTCGCCTTGCGCAGCGTTGGGCTGACGGCCAGGCTGAACTACAGCGACACCATGGGCTAATAGCTCCGGGGAAAAGCTTGTTGGTTGCCCCCGTGGGCGAGATGACGCGCTTGCGACGCGCTCTGGCGTGTGTCCGTGTTGCATGTGTTTATATTGAAGTTAGACAAACAAAAGGCAAAACCCACCCCGCCATAGCGACAGCCGATGACGAAAGTCGATGAAGGATGGGGCGGCGAATGGGGGCGTTTGGCCGTGTCATTCTGGACCGGAGCATTGGAGTCAGCAAATAATTCGAGGCGGCTCCGCTGCCGAGATTGGCTGCCCCAGAGCAAGGAAGAAGTCGTGGTGGACAGGGGTGGGAGGCATCAACTCGTCTGGGCTTTTGGACAGTCCACGATGATGGTCTGTCTCGTGCGGAATGCTGCCTCCGCATCTTGATTCAGATGGTGTCTCGATGGACGACAGGCTAACAAACATGGCACATTCGACCTGAGTTTGGTAGTTTGTTTTGTTGATGTCATGGGCAGGCCGCGTCTACATTACTGCACGCAAGCCAGCATTTCATCTGCTTCCTCCAAGTTCCCCATCCCCCAACAACCCAGCGGGCCTACCCAGCGCCCTGGGACAGGATCGCATGGGTCCCCTCTCTACGAAAATGAGGCCGAATTCCAGAAGGCAATGTTTGCTTGCTTGTTTGCCTTGCGAAATTTGATGCCGGCATCCGCCCCATATGAGTGGTTGCGCCCCGGACCTGGGACAGGGATGTGCTGCGCGTGCTCCAGCGGCTGCGGCTGGGATGCGGGATGGATCCCCTGACGGGAGCCTTGGGCGTTCTGGGTCTGGGCTGGAATTCAACGATGGACGTTTGGGCTTGGGATGCGGTTTGTTCAGTTGCCGTGCTGCACCGGGGGCTCTCATTTTTGTTTGCACCTCAAATGGCTTCCTTTGCCGCCGATGATTGACTCACTGCTGGGCGGCCGACGATGGCTGCTGGGAACTCAGAGACGAAAGAAACTCCCGCGACCGCCTGTTTTCCGTTGACAGCCATGATCCCTGTCGCGGAGACCAGACGGAAGAACAAATGGAAGAAGGCTGACAGGCCAGGGAGCAGGCCGGGTTGGGGATCCTTTTCGCTGATCAATCCTCCACAAAAAATGAAGAAAGAATTGAATACAGAAAGCCCCGGTTGGTGAGCTCCGGAGCTCGATCGAGATATAGCCCAGGTTGATCTTACATACGCAATGCAACTCCGCGGCCCCGTGCACCCGGAGCAGCCGGCCAAACAAAACAAAGCCACAGAGCAGACAGCAAAAGGAAAAGAAGAAAGGAAAGAAAAAAAAAAACCCAGTGCTATTTCTTCCCTAGTTCCTCTGGTTCAGTCGGCGGGTCGGGTCGGTCAACAAGCCCTCATTTATTTGGCCTTGTTTGCGGGAATCTAACTCGACAGGGCGGAAAAAGAATTCGCTCTCGGTCAGCGGCTATGATGCGTCTTTGCCGCGTACCTGCATGATGCATGGCTCCGGTGGAACGGACGAGCACGGTTGTTGTTCCTTTCAAATCGTTGGGAGTTTTGCATGAGTACTAAACAGTAGCCAACAGTTCCATCTGAGGCCTCTGTATGTGTCGTCGACAGTTCGGATAGTCCCAGTACGAATACGTGCGCAAGAAACCGGAGATGAATATGCAGATTTGAGCGTCTTCGTTCCCCGCCGCCACGATGGGGAAGCTGGAATGAGAAAAAAAATGGTCCAAGCAAAAAAGGGAAAAGTTCAGGTACCGCGGCGTTGTCATTGGCCAGCGCAAGTGTAGAGCAGCTGCAGAGTCTGACCCCTAACATTACAGCTTTTTCCCTCGCTTCTCACAGGGCTATTTTTTCCCGCTCCTTCCCCCCCCCCCAGCAGTCTCCCTCCGTTTCTAAAGTAAAGTGACAAACAAGGCCCCAACGAAGAGGCGCTAGCCTGGGGATATGCCACCCGATGTGGGAATGGGCTCAGGCACCATAACCCGGGCGCGGCGCCGTTGGTGGGGCGGGACGCTAGGGGGGGCCTGCGGAGAAAAGAAGGTGGCCTCCATCTCGCCATGCACTGCGGTTCTTGGATTAGGGCGGTCTCTTTTAATGACATTATACTCGTTGGCTTCGCTTTGGTCAGGTTGGTTGCTTTGACTGTGGGGAGTTTCCCGTAAGGGGCTAGCTCGTTGATCGTCGCAGGACGGGTGTCTGTCATTGTTGCGTTCCGCTCGTGCCCTTGTCTGTCTGTTCGTCTCCTCATGTTGACCTCAGCCAAGGCTCATCCCAAGGCACAGCCTTATCCTTTCGATACACACAATGCGTATTTAAAAGTTAGAGTACTTGGGTCAGATACCGCTTTATTCTCAGTATTTATCCTTGTGGTGGCTTATGTTTGTATGGCTGCGAAATTCTTCGTACAGCCCTGCCAGACTAATAACACCATGCGCGCTCATGCACATGCAAGCGCACCTGCCAGGGCTGGGCGGCTGGACTGGACACCAAAGTGCGGGCAATTACCAATCGCGATGTCACAGGCGCTTACCGGCTCTTTTTCTCGTTTCCTTTCTTTGGTTTGCATGTGAGGGCTGAGGAAGCAAGATTTGGGCGCGCAGTTTGGGAGAGGCGCGGGCGGGCCCAATCTCAATTCTATCTGCAAGGCACGCGTAGCTGAAAAAAGAAAGTGCCGTGCCAGTTTGTTTTCGTAGTTGGCAATGGCAATGGCAATGAGTGATGCCTCTGTCGATGGCGTCGAGCGCCGGAAATGAGTCGTTGAAGAGTTTTTTCTTCTCCCTCTTCCGTCCCATTCTTCTGGGCTTTTCTTGCACGAGGATACTCAGCTCACACCTCAACCGATACGCGCACACAGCCTTATTTCTCTTGACGTCGTTTTTCTGGGCGTTGCCTCGCTTTTACGAGACACTTACGCGCATATACGCCTCCTCCCTGAACACACATACTCGGTGCTGGTGGCACATGGATCGGTCAATTCCATCATTCCCCCCCCCCAGCGCGCTGTACGAACACAGCCACCTCCACTAAAAACGACAAACGTCGCCCAAGGAACCTGACGACATTTCCTCGGAACCCGTCACCATCGTCACGCTCCCCAACCTTTCCTTTTCTGCCTTCCCACAGGGCCGTTGAATCCTCGCCCCCCCGCGCCACGCCTTTACTCGAACTGCCCTGACTCGAATAATCAATCGCTCCCCCCGCTCTGCAAACGCCCGACTTGCACTTCGCTCGTCGCGCCGGGTACGCTACGTTAGACTTGGGGTTGGCTTTCTTGCCTCGGGCCAATAACGGTGCATTCTCCCTGGACGTTTTTCTTGTCCGTCTTTGCGCCTCGTCTCATCCGAGGAGGTATTCAACCGACAAAGGGGAGGAAGGACGAGGAGAAAAAAAAAAAGAGAGACAGACGGAGCTGACCAAACGGAACACACGCCGTTGGGACGGACACACACACACTCACTTTCCATTGCCCCCTGTGTCACCTGCCCACCTTTCCGCGTACCTAACCGTCTTCTTCCTTCTGCCATCAACTCGTCCTCGTCGACTATTCCCCCCCCCGCTCACGCTCATCACGGCATCTCTCTCGTCCGCTCAAGCCCGGACGGACCTCTCCTTTCCCCTCTCTCCGCGTTGCATCCTCAGTTTTTCCCTCCAGCCCGACTCCTAGGCCGTCGTAGCCTATATCGGCCGCCTGGAATCTTCTGTCATCCCATCCTTGCTTCGCTAGCTACCCGGGCCCCCCAGATCCTGGTCCCCAAAAAACCCAACCTTACCCGCTACCGCTCATCCCGGCTTCCCCGTCGACCGGGTGCGGTGCTCGTGCTCGTGCCCGCGTACGCTGCGCTGCGCTGTGTGCCTTTTTTTGCCCTTAGTGCGGTGATTCATCATTACACTGAGGTGCTTTCGGCTGAACTGCCTGCTGGCTTGCTTGGGCTTGGGCTTCTTCTGTCGAGAACGGACGTCATAACACTGGCCCTTCCGCTCCCGAGGTCATTTCCCTCCGGCTCTCGTCCTCGTCTTTCGTCTCTCGTCCTTTTTTCCAGCAGCGACGAGGCCACCAAGCTCGACTTTAGTTGCGACGCTCTTTTCTTTCTTTCTCTCGCGCTCTCCAGCACTAATACCCAAGAGTGACGGACGAGACCGCGTTTGCTCCAGAGTAGCACGCTCTTTTTTTCCTTCTCACTTTCGCTTCACGGTGCCCAGGAAGGAACCAGACAGCTCTTCGCAGCTCGTCACGCGCTACCAGCTTTGCCTCCCTAGACCTCCCTCGTCCAAACTCGAAAGGAAAAAAACGACTGACGGTGGCACCGACGAAAGCCCACTCGTTCGCTTCTTCCCTCAGCTAAACGACTACGTCTATTCTCTTCCTCTTCTTCCTCACCGGCCATGCACCGGTAGCCATGGCACAGGGTTATTGCCGGGCCTCTCTACTTCACCACACTCATTCTTTCGCGGCCACTGCCAGCGCCTATTCGTACAGGTACCCGGACAGCCTGAAGCGGCAGCGCAGCCACTAATTAGCACCCGACATTCATCGACATCCATCGCCAACATCCAGTACTTCGTACCCGACGACCTCGGCCACGGCCACGGCCACAACCGCGCCAGCACCTTGCAAAACCCACCGGTTGCCCGTGGGCCGCTGAGCCCATCACCACATTGCTTCGAGCCCAGCAGCCTCCAGCTCGTCCTCCCCCCGCTGGGCTCGTACCATCATGACTCCCGCCGCCATCAAGATCCCGAATGCCTCGGGGGAGCCATTGTCCTCGCCCCGGTCCCCCAACCGCAAGTTCTCCCTCTACGGTTCCCGCCGCCGCGACAACGACATCCCAGTGCCCAACGCCGCCTATGAGTCGCCTCTCCCTTCACCGTCGTATCCACAGCAGCAAACGATATCGCTCCCTCCCTCGCCAAAAATCCAGATCGTCCCCTTTGGCTTCGCCTACCGTGACTCGTCCGAGTCCCTGCAGCTGTCGCAGCTTCCGCCGCTGCCCTTGTCGCCGCTGCCCATGTCGCCGCGGTGGGATTCGCTGTCGCATACAAGTAGCTCCAAATTTGTGCTGCAGCCAACACCGTCGAGCCCCTACCCAGCCTCCCCGATGGACCCCCCGCCCCATCCGCCGTCGCCCTTTGCCTACGACGCCTACAGCATCCCCTCCGACTCCCGAAACGCGTCCCCGACGTTCTCTCCTAGAACAAAGTCGCCCCTGGGGGATCTGCGTTCATCTGACAGCCCGTCCGCCTCAGCCCCAGCCGACAGCTTCAACTTCTCTCGGCCCAGGAAGCAGAGCATCCGCCAGCCAATCACAGACCCAGCAACGCCCCGACCCACCCTCAGCTACAACCCGGCAGACCAGTACCTGGAACTCGTCAGCTCCCCTACCCATTCCCCCCTTTGGCCGCCAAATCGACCCCGTGGACCTTCGGTTTCATCTTGTCAATCCTCCTCGACTTACCACTCCGTTCTTTCTCCTCCCGCTTCCGAACTCCACGAACCTCGACAGCCTCGATCACGCCCTACTACTAATGGTACAGCGCCCTCCCCACGCCCGCCGCTGTCCAACATCAACACGGGCGGACCGGCGTCTCCGAGCGCTGTCGTCGCGCCGTGGATGAGTGGAGAGGAGCTCCGTTCCAGCTTCAGGTCTCAGTTTACTGAGTCCACAGCTCCGGGCACCACCGCCACCGAGCGGAGCAGCGTCCTGACCAAGGACAGCTCAGTCACGTCGCTGTATCCCCTGGCAGACGTTGACATTGAAGACGATGGCCCGGGGGAGGCCGATGGCGACGACGACGAATTGAGCCTCGATGATCTTATGGGCATGTACGAGAAGGGATTCGACGACGACGAAGAAGCATCGAACAACGACTACGTGCGTGACCGTCCTGACACCTCTGCCTCATACGTTGACTACAACCTTGGTCCACGATCCGACTTTCCTGCGCCGGATATTGACTATACCGGTGCACGTGCTGCCCCGTCGACCTCCGACCGTGACTACAACGCCGGTGCACACCCTGCCTCACCGGTCCCAGACCACGACCACAATATTGGTGGAGAACTGAGGACCTTCGTTTCCGGCCCCGAGTACGACGTCAGCGCACGCCCCATCACCTTGACTTCAGACGTTAGCCACGGCGTGGATACTCGCCCTGCCACTTCCACCTCGCACCGTGACTACCACGACTCTCGCCCTCCTTCTTGCACTTCTGATCGGGACTACCACGACACGCGCCCGACATCTTCGACCTCGACCCGTGACTACAACATGGGTTCCCCCCCTACTACACTGGCGTCGGACAGGGAACCAAGTCGCAGTTTCATACAGATCCAGATCGACAATGACGACGATGACGACGATTTTCCCCGACGCGGCGAGGACTCGACGGAGAAGAAATTGGACGCTGAGATCCGCATGTCCAAGATGATCTTTACCAGCCCTGCCTACATCAATTCCGTTCCGCACATTGCTGAGAACCTCGCTCGAAGGAGCATGGACAAGCGCGAGCTGGACAAGCGCGACTCCGCCAAATCGCTTGACTCAGAGCCCTCCGTCGTCTCCCAACAACGAACCCCATTGAGCGACATCATCCCTCCGTTTTCTCCCTCAGTCACGGATGTCACTACTCCTATTTCTCCTCCCACTTCGCCCCCTAACGATACTAAACCCTCTATGGCACCTCCCATCGCCGAGAAAGCCTCCAGCTCCCTCATCTCGCCTCCTATTTCACCACCACCGACCATGGCACCGGCCATCGCCCCGCCTCCGCCTGAAGACCCCAGCTGCCGCGATCGATACGGCTTCAAGAAGGAGAATCAGTATGTGAGCCGACAGCAATACGATACCTGGAATGCCGGCTACACCGAATACCTCGCCCGCCGACGGAAGAAGTGGGTCGGCTATCTCAAAGACAGTGCCTTGATGACGGACCACCCGAACCGATTTCCGGCCCCGAATGCCAAGACGAAGCGATTTGTGCGGAAAGGCATCCCCCCCGATTGGCGAGGCGCGGCTTGGTTCTACTATGCCGGTGGACCGGCCATCTTGGCTCAGCATTCTGGACTTTACGACAAGCTCACAACTAAAAAGGCAAGCGAAATAGACACTGAAGCTATCGAGCGAGATCTCCACCGCACATTCCCCGACAACGTCAAGTTCAAGCCACCAGGCGGCTTTCAGGCGGCTTCGGCCAGTGCCAGAGAGAGTCGATCGACGATGACATCTGACTCCGTCCGGGGACACAGCCCGGTGCCACCTCCAGGGTCCGAAGACGAGCCGCCGATCATCACCTCGCTTCGACGGGTTTTGCACGCGTTCTCCGTGTACAACCCCCGTATCGGCTATTGCCAGAGCCTGAACTTTCTGGCTGGCTTGTTGCTTCTCTTCGTCGAAACGGAGGAGCAGTGCTTCTGGTTGCTCAACGTCATTACCCGCATCTACCTTCCTGGGACCCATGAGACGAGCCTCGAGGGCTCCAAGGTGGATTTAGGGGTGTTGATGACCGAGCTGCGAGATACGATGCCAGGAATCTGGGACAAGGTTGGAGGCGACCTGGAAGCCGAACCGAATTCGCGACCGCCGACGAGCAAGTCAATCCGCCTGCCTCGGGCTCGGCGCAGGGACCTTTCGCGACTCTCGACGGACCGTCTGCCTCCTATCACTCTCTGCCTGACATCCTGGTTTATGAGCTGTTTCATTGGCACACTGCCCATCGAGACGACTCTCCGCGTGTGGGACGTCTTCTTCTACGAGGGATCCAAAACACTCTTCCGTATCTCGCTGGCCGTTTTCAAGCTCGGAGAGAGCGAGATCAAGTCGGTTTCGGACCCGATGGAGATGTTCGGTGTGGTCCAAGGCATGCCCCGCAAGTTGATTGATGCCAACGGCTTGATGGACGCATGCTTCAAGCGCCGGAATGGCTTCGGGCACCTGAGCCAAGACCAGATCGACGTGCGCCGCCAGGAGCGCCGGGCCAAGGCGCAGTTTGATCGGTCCCAGCAAAACAAGCCAACCCAAACCTGGAACGTGACACAATCAGACACAGAGGGGAAAGCAAAGGAGAAGAGCTTGTTTGGGAAGAAGAGGTCTCCAACAGGCCTGTAATACGACCCTGCACACACACGTGCACATAAATCCGCACTCCCTCCACACCTTTACACAACAGACATGTCAACTTGACTTTGACTTCGACTTCGATTGAACCTAGACACCCAATCACTTACAGCATACCGAACCAAGGTGGTGGAGCCACCTGCTCTGCATATGGCATGGCGTTTCAGCGAGAGACGTGGTTCGCTTCTTCATTCGACTTAGCGGCCTCGCGTCTGCAATTTACTTTTCTACTCTTTTTCAGTTTTGTTCACAGCATACCACTATTTTCCTTCATGTCTAAAAAAGGAGGCGGCAGGGAACCGAGGGACGGATGGGACGCACGGGATGGACGCACGCGTTGAGGAAAAGAAAACTTGTTTATCATAATGACGACGGTTAACGGCTTCACTGCGACAAAAGTACAAATACCACAATCACAGGGGAGGAACTCTGCACCTAGGACACGAAAGACGAGGGGGGAGTGTCGTGAGAGGGCTTTGTTGGGAGACGCTGTTGCGGAAGTGTTTTATATACATAGAGGACATTTACGAACTGGATAGAGGCGAGAGGGTGAAACATCTATAGATGGAACCCGACGAAGAAATATCCCAATGGAACGAAGATGACACAATCTCAAGCTGAATGGCTCATGTTTGTAGTGAACTGGTTTTCTCTTGGTTGATGTGTTTAAGGGCGGTTTGTTGGTTGTTTGGATATGGGTTCGCCGTGGTATGAATGCAGCTGTCCCAACTGAATACGTTCTGGTCATGTCTGTTTTTCCGCCGCGTCCCCTTCATTTCATCGTGTTATGTACCATGCTCGCACAAGTTCCTTTGTTCATGAGCCTACCGCCGGGAAGGTAGGCACGCCCCCAGCATACTTCTCGACGTTGATCCTGACATTCTTCTCCCAGGTGGGACGATCGTTGCGGTACTCCTCGGCGATGCGGTCCTCGAGGGGGTCGTCAGGCTGGGGCTCGAGCAGGAGGTTGCGGACGGCCTCGAGGACGCCGCGCAGCTTGGTGGAGGGCTTCCAGGCGTCGGGCTTGAGCAGGCCGAGGCAGACGTTGCCGAGGGAGTCGTTGGTGACGTTGGGGTGGTAGATGCGGGTGGCGAACTTGACGACGGGGGCCTTGAAGGGGTAGTCGGCGGGGAGGGTCAGGACGATGCCGAAGGTGCCCGGGTGGTAGGGCGACGGGGCGGGCGGGCGCAGCGTGACGTGCCAGGTGTGGATGGTCTGCGAGGGGGGAAGGGCGACGGTAAAGCCCTCGGGGGGGTCTTGTGAGACTTCGGCGAATTCCTGTGGAGAGGATATCAGCGATAAGTTGGGGGGAGGGAGGGAGGGAGGGAGGGAGGAGGGGAGGGGAACCTTGGTGATGCGCTTGGTGGACGACATTGTGGCGGTGGTGATGCTTTGTTTGGTGTTTCGCTTGGACGGAGAGGAAGAAGGAAGCTTGGTTTTGAGCCGCGCTGGTCCGGGGATTTAGCACGGATTTGTACCCGTAGTCGTCTTGTTCTGCTGACAATCCTGCAGTCGCCTCGTCCTCGCAAGATCCCTCTTCTCGTCGATATTGCTTTGGCGTTGGTGTTGGTGTTGGTGTTGGTGTAGGAAGCAAGAAGGTATGACGCCGGGGAATGATGGTGGGGTACTTAAGCTAGCGTGCAGCAGAGTCACACGGTGGGGTGAGGCCAGGCCAGGTCCCTGTCCCTATAGGCTACTTAGGGGAGCGAGCAGTGAAGTGGCGGGGGTTTTGTTTACGTACTGGTGGGGGTTTTGGTGCGTGAATCAGTGTGGTTTGGGGATGATGGGATGGATAAGGAGTTGTTCAGGGCTTTGTGAGTTGAGGTGGTGTGAATTACGTTGTGCTGTATCATCTGGACTATCTCTTGGTTAACTGGTACCTACCTAGGTAGGTGGGTATCTCACCGTGAGACTGGGGGTTTGGCCTTGGGAGTTCGTGAGTTGATTAACATGATCAACATCGGTAAAGACAAGATATTGATGTCCGTGATCAAAGAAAATCTCTTAGATATCCCATAACGTCTTTCCATCTTAATCGTCACCTTTGAATATCCTGCTCTCTGCCTGTCCCGTCCCGTCGATTCAGCTGTAAATCAATCGGTACGTACCTCCTCGGTGACCCTCGGTCAACACCCCACATTTTATCCCACCTCTGACCTTGGCTCCTCCCTCACCGCGGAACAAAAAAAAAAAGTCCACCCATTCCTTCGCTCTCAACACCAACTTTTCCCGTAAAAGCGCCAATTGCTGCGCAAATCACCTCCCCACGATGGCCGCCCACGAATCGCAAATGCCGTTCATCCGCAACCTGGCCTCCAGCGGTACGCTCCCCTCTCCCCAGATTCTCCATCTATTACACTGCTAATGCAAAGAACGACAGACCGCAAACTCCGCACGTCCGCCCTCGAATCCCTCCAGTCCTTCCTCGCCTCCCGCCCCGCCCTCGCCGACGCCGACGCCCAGAAGCTCTGGAAGGGCCTCTTCTACGCGCTGTGGATGACCGACCGCCCCGTGCCGCAGCAGCGCCTCGCCGCCGACCTCGCCGCCCTGCTGTTCCGCCTGCAGCCCGCCTGCGTCGTGCCCTGGCTGCGCGCCTTCTGGGCCGTCGTCGGCGTCCAGTGGACTGGAATCGACGTCCTGCGCCTCGAGAAGTTCCTGCTGCTCGTCCGCCGCGTCTTCGCCGCCCACGTGCGCCTCGCCAGGGAGAACCCGGACACCATCCCCGCCCTGCTCGCCGTCCTCGCCGAGTACCCCTTCGACCCCGAGGGCGACCTGCGCAAGGTCCCCGTCGGCGTCCGCCTGCACGTGCTGGATCTGTGGGTCGACGAGCTGGACCGCGAGGGCGCGTTGGCCGACGACGCCGCTGCGCCGCTGGTCAACGGCCTGGGCGACCTGGTGCTGGCGCTGCAGACCTGTCCCGTGAAGCCCGTGCGGGAGCGCGTGCGCGACAACCACGCCGACGAGAGGCTGCCGTGGGGCAAGGCGAAGGACACCGCCGCGGGTGACGAAAAGGAGCGCGCGGACGAGGACGACGATGAATGGGGTGGCATTGACGACTAGAGGGAAGGGCTTTTGTGCAGAATTGACGGCGTATGGCGTTGGGTTATGGCATGGGGAAAAAAGGCTTTTGGCAAAGGCTTGTGTTGTTTATACATGGAAGACTTAGAGGTCGATACCAACTGGAGCACTATGACACCAACGCACCATCAGCAAGCCGTAGAATGAGCCCAGCAACTCCGTCCAATGTTGAAAGGTTCATCAAGTCAGCCGGAGAGCATGTGGCTGGCTTCTAATAGCCATGAGAAGTATCCATTTCCGTTCGTGGACACCGTCCTGCCCTGTCGAGGGAGGCCATACTATATCTGTGCAAGTCAATAATATCTATGTCTCGACGTGCTAGATGAGCCGAGTAGCCAAGCTACCGTGACGGACGATTCTCATGGCTAGATAGTTGAAGTCACCCTTCATCAATTACATAGCGATAAAGCATCACATCTTGCATGCGAAGCCTTGGGAAATATGGTTCAAACGTATCCAGCCCCTGAACTACCACGGACACCAACGGCTTTCTTGGCGGTTATATTAATCACACTACAAGACGACGGACCATGCTGGACACTGGGACGATCCACTCATAATTACATGGGTAAGCTCATAATACCTTTGTCATTGAATCTAAAGGAAGGGAGAGAACAGATACATAAGAGGGATAAGACATAGAGGCGCCTTCATCCCAATGAAGGGGGGTGTTGCTAGAAATATGCCCCATAGGTGCAAGGCCGCCAAGCAGCCATATGGTCTAGCTATTCTTCCCGCCCTTGCTTATGTCCTCCCTAATGTGGTGCTACTGTTGGTTGACCGTGAAGACCTTATCGATGACCGATTGGCTGACTTAACGTTCCTTCGGCAGTCTCCGTGGGATGATGCCCCCCCCCCCGGGTAGCCATCGGTTCGAATTCCCTACTGTTCCTTGGGAGTAAAGCTCGGACAGTATGGAAACAGCGTTCGAGTGTGGCCTTTTGTACACCTCCTACGCGTCATCGTAGTGCGACGTGAGAAACGGTCTGCATTGCGCGAAGATCTGGTCCAAGGCCCCGTTGCGGATGGCTTGATCCCTGCAGAGGAGCATGAGCCGCTCCTGGGCGATGCCGTGGGTTAGGGTGCGGAGGAAGCTTGGGTCGACGCCTCTGCTGCCGGCCCGATAAACCCCAGTTTCGGCAACGCGCAACAGCGGATCCGAGACGTGAACGCTGCCGTCGCGGAGAGTCACGCACGACGACAGATGCGTGCGTTGAGATGACATCTACAGGCCGTATGCGGTCGAGCATCTCACAACTACCAGATGAGGGGCGCGATTGGCCGTGTCGCAGATGCGTCGGGTGAAGCTACCGCGCACGCAGTAGCACATGATTCCGAATATGTTTCCGTTGGGACACGGCCCGTCATCGTCGTCTTCGGCGGGGCGATGGAGGGACGGGCTCTCATGGCAGTGATCCCTGCACATGTGGGCCAGGGCGATGACGCCCGCCATCAGCAAGGTCATAGACTTGCATCTGGCCGAATCACTGCGTTTGAACGTGCCGTTGAAGTCGTCGGAGGCGCAGGGCCGTAGCAACTCGTAAACCGCCATCATCTGGGGGGCCACGCACGGGAGCTCGAACCCGGGGAGCTGGACGCCCGTCGTGGTGTCGGTCTCATCGTGGAGGAAGAAGCGGCATGCCTCTGACCATAGGATCTAGTCTTCCCGATCGCCAAGCGACTGGGTCTCGCGATCCGACGGGCATGCGCCACATCTCTCGTCGCAGGAGTCATCTGTGGCCCACGGCTCCGTACCTCCGAGGATGGAATCGAACCCATCATGCCGGCCAACGGCGAATGCCACATTCACGTACCGGAGCTGGCGTGGTGCGGATGCGAGCTACGGGATTCGGCGAGGTCGCCTCCGAGCCCAGCTGGCGATCGAGGCAGCGGTCCTCCGTTCTCTGGCTCTTGGGCACCGGGTTAGCAATTGACGGAACCGAGACCCAAGCATGCCAACTTACCTCGGCCATCCGTCTCGGTGTTTGAGTGCAGCTCCATGGCCAGTATGGTGAGGCAGGCCCAGCGCGTAGATCAGGCAGGCCCAGCGCGTAGGTCAGGCAAGCGATGGAGTTGGGTCTCGCGAAAGTTCGAAGCGATGGCGTGCGAAGGATGCAGATGCTTAGGAGGATGCAAGGGTAAGGCGCGTGTTTTCTACCACCCTTTTATGTTTGTTCATCTTCCCTTCTATTAATGAATCAAGGCTACATTACGTCACCTCACGACTTGTACAATAGAATAGTGGAACAGTCTGCTACCCGGTGGGTTGAATTGCATGCCCCCACCTCTCCTGCCGGACCGGGTAAATGTCTACCCTAAGGCATCTATCTAGCCCTAACTCGTTTAGGTTTTTCCTACAGTACCCCACATACAACACCGCCTCTCTCCACTTCACTCACCAAGCACCAGACTCACCAGAGCTGCATCCCACACGATAATCCCTGCCAGTACTGTTTCCACTCGTGAGTGTGTTTATTCCCCGAGTTCACATTAATCTCCAACTAATGCAGCTCCTAGGCCCACAATGGACGCCGATCAACAGCGACGCCAGGAGCTACTCCATGCGCTTGGAAATCATATCGATACCGAGAGCCTAGCACGCTTGGTTTCACTTGCTTCTGGCGATAATGCTGCTCTGCGTACTATCCTTCTGGATGTGCCTGTGCACAGTTTACCCACCGAAGCGTACATCACCGACCTAGATGAACGATGCGACATCTTTCGCGCATTTCAACAACGCCAGCGTGAACTGGACTTCCTCCTCCCACCTTTAAATGCGACCGCCCTTAGTGTTGTCATGGTTGCGCCTCTGGAGCAGTTACGGGATTATGCGCATATACTTCAGTTCGGGAATGATGAACTCATTCGAGCGGTTTTTAACGTTCTCTGTATTGGGAGCCCCCGCGCTATCAAGGCTTGTGCGTTCAAGTCTCTATTTTTCTTTCCCAAATGACCTCTTGCTGCACTTTCCTCTACCGGCGAAAGAGCGATTTCTTAGTACTAACAGCTTGTTTCAGATCTTAACAAGGGAGGACGCCCTTCCAGTACCTCTACGTCTGGACCTTCTACGCCTACAGCCTCTATCCAATCTCTCGGGCTATCGCCTCGAATCCCCCCATCAACTCCAACAAGACCTAGACGTGCTGGGCACGGGAGATCGGTGTCTGAGGCACAACTGAGCGCCATCCCAGCTCCCCTGGTTCAAGGATTGGTAGAAGGTAGTAGGACTCAGAGCCCAGGACGAAGTGCTGCCGCCATTAAGAAGGTAAGTCTTTCATGCCTTGGTTTCCATGCCTTGGTTTCCATGCCTTGGTTTCTATAAAGACTATCTCACTGATATGGACATAGACTAAAGCGAGAGATCATGGCGTTTGTGTGATTGCTGGCACTTTAGAACCAGAAGGGGCCCATATTTTCCCCTTCGCAGTGGCTGGCACTCAACAGAAAATCCAAGATATCCAGTCAATGCTTCTAATGTTTTGGGGTTCACAACAGACAGCGATATGGGCCCGACAGTTCACAGACCGGGACTTCACAGAGTCACCTCGAAACCAAATCTCTCTCAACCGCCAGATTCACCACTTCTGGGATCACGCAAGGTTCGCTTTCAAGCCTCTAAGCAAATCTAGCAATCAGATCATCCTCCAGTTCCATTGGCTAAAGACTTCCCCTTTTAAGCCACTCGACCCTATTGGAGAAGATTTCCGTGAACGAGCGGGCTTTGATAATGGCAATGGAATATGGGGCCATCAACTTGCTCACCGCAAAAGTGGTTTGCCACTTAAGACAGGCCAAGTCTTTGCTATCACTGCGAGCGACCCGAACGAGCTCCCAAGTTGGGAGCTTTTAGAGGTCCAATGGGCCTTACTACGAGTTGCTGCCATGTCTGGCGCAGGAGAGGCATCAGATGATGATTATCAGGGGCTCCCCGATAATGATGATGAGTTATTGAGATGGATCCAAGATCAGGCTTCAGTTTATGATGAAGATGAGGGTGAAGACGAAGATGACCGCTCATATTAGAACCATGAAGGCATCTAAGAGGCGGGCACCCTGGCTAAGGCTGCTGAGCCACGCCTGTCAATGTTTGGAGGTGCTATGGAGGGCTTATCGTAATGCTGAGGTACTATATCCAACTCTTCTGGAGTTAAAGGGCATAGAGGACTGTTAAAGTGATGAAAAGGGCTATAGATAGTGCGTTAAACAAGTTTAACCACAATGAGATGCTGAGATTCCCCTTATTAGTCATGGGTTCATATTGATCTTACAACACTATCACCCTTACCTTCGTGGTTACTACGACCTTACTGATGCTTCCATCACGCTTCCCACCTTTAGCTTAGACACCGCGGCCTCGGATACACCGCGGACCCTCGGCAGTAGAGTCTGTCCGCCGGGCGGCGCCTCAATGGCCGCAGAAATTCCAAAATCGCTCATGTTTTAGGTCAGAAACTAACTGGCTGCACATAGCTCTACGTACATGATTCTTGAGATCAGATATATGGCCACTAAAGAGGGAAAGGCAGCGACTTACACGGCATGAACCTGACCACCAAGGCACGTTTTGTTTTACTACCCGACGACTCACAAACAATGGTAGCGACGAAGGTAGAGATCAAGTCAGTGAAAATGAGCCCAGTCTTCTAGGTGGCAAAGGACAGAGACTGCGTTGAGCAGAGAATTATCAAGAATCCGGAAAACATGAGTGCCATTAAGGGTAATGTCGAAAAGTTAACTCTAGCCCTAAGATATGAACGACAGGGAACGAGACATTCAAGTATAAGAGGACAGACAGTTGGTTTCTTTCTTTTTGACGTTCTAGTGGCATTTTCATGTCGTTTGTCGCCCACACCTTTTTACTGTCTCTATATCCATGCTGCCCTCGAATATCTCTGTTTCTGGTTGTCGTTCACGCAGATTCCGCGACTGGTGCCTTGGGAAACTTGTATGCCGTAAACTCCAATCGCTCTATGCTATATAATGGCCCAAACTTATCGTTGTCAACCACGTAATCTCTCAAGCGTCTTTCTTTTCAGAGACTGCCAAACTGTCTCCTCAGCTAGTTACCTAGTATCTAACACGCATTCTCAGCCTTTCACCATACTTGTAGGCCATGACTATCATGCCAAACATCCCCAAAGACAACCCCGCAAGCAACGTATTACCCCATCCCTGGCCGAGGGCCTTATACATCTTCGGCCCAGCAAGTGGCAAAAGCGCGCCGCCAACGCTCCTCAGCACCGTGTTTGCCGCAGTAGCACTCGCCGCGTAAACAGGGAACGAGTCGACGAGGTAGGTTCCCACAGAAGTAAAAACGGTGATCATGCCAAAGCCAATCAGAAAGGTGCCAATGACAGGCACAAACCAGAAAACCCGGAACTGCGCTGTCCAGCCATACACCAGCAACCCGATGGGTATGATGGCGCTGCAGGGAATCATAAGGGGAAGACGATACTCTGGTTTCGCCTCGCCTCCTTTGGCGGCCAGCCTCTTCACGATAGGATCGGAGACCAATCCAAACACGAACAGCCCAGCAATTTGACCGCAGCCAAAGCCGAGGTAAATAAGACCGACGTTGGTGACGATCCCATATCTGGTTTGGAAGACTTCAGAGACGGTTGTAAAAAGAAGGTACAAAGTTCCATAAGCGATGGCAGTCAGAAGGGAAAGACCAAAGATGATAGGTGACAGAAAAAGCATCTTCAGAGGGCGGGCTAGGCTTTTCTGAATGAGCTGACGACTCGATGCATCGGAATCTTTGGCAGAGAAAAGATGACGAGTGCCAAGTAAGCTTTGTAGCTTATTTTTCTTCTGCTTTAGGAGGGTGGGAGGATGGGTCTCTTTCTGGATGAAGAGATAAGCAACGAAAACAACGCCAGTCTGTGCGAACCAGTGTCAGTAGAAGTAAGAACGCGGCCTTGGAAGCCCAGATGATCATACCATGATAACTAGCACCCAAAAGTTCCACCTCCAACCGAGACCTCTTGAGACATATGCACCAACGGCAGGCCCAAGGCTCGGACCCAGCAACACAGGCATCGTCCATATAGCCATCGCCCGACCTCTCTCCTCCTGCCTGAAGCAATCCGCGACGCTGCCCGGCCCGAGAGTCAAGGGACAGGCGCCCACCAGGCCCGTGAGGAAACGGAAGACGATAAACATCGACATGTTGACGGACAAGGCGCACGCGATGTTTGTGAGGAGGAAGAGGGAGGTGCAGATGTGGTATACGGGAAGTCGGCCGTTAGAGCTCGCTGAGTGGCGCAAGGAAGAGAGGACCAAAGGCGTAGCCGAGAAGGTAGATGGATACTGAGAATGAACCTATGTCGCGATTTGTTTCGCCCATCTCGTCCATGATCTGTTGAACTGCCGGCGCCATCATCGAGGATGCAAATGGTCTAATTGTTGAAACAGAGAATCAGCCGAAGATCTAGGGTTGTAGGGTATCAATTTCCAAGGAGCACGAACGTCAACAGAGTCAGTGTTGGCACCATCATGATGTTGATCCATCTTTTGGACTTTGGCCAATTCAATGGCATCTCAGGATCATCCGGGCCATCCCAATCCACTTCGCTGGCATCTGGCTGCTGTGAGCTAGATTGATCCTCCTTTTCTGACGATGCTGTGACGGGGGGATTTTTTTCCAAATCGGGTCCAGTATACGTAGCCATGGCTGTTGGAGGACGAGTCCTAAATGTCGGGGAGCGTGATGTCGGCGGATGAAGAGAGCGCGGAGTTCGATAGACCGCAACGCATGTGATAACGGCAGAAGGCCTGTTGGAATACTTTGGGTAAAAGGAACCGCGTGATATTTAAATCAGCAGTCGACTCAAATGCTCATCTCGTTGACACATTTCAGAGGCGAAGAAGTTCCGCCGAGGCGAGAATCTCCGAGAAGAAACACAAATACGTCAGAGTAGAATCGCTACTCGACATTTCCCCGGATCACGCTTCAAAGAATAAGTCAGCCACCGGTGTTAAGCCCGGAAGTCCGTCTTGGCCGTCGGGGAGGCTCACCGACACGACGTGATTCTAAAGACCCATACCCGACACTAATACGAATAACCCGTCCCCATCACTATCGTCTGTCAGCAGGTTGCATACACTAAGGTAGCCAGGGTCCCCAATCAAGGAGGCCGGTAGATGCACTACTCGTACGTATCCACATGTCGAACTTCAACCGGTTGCTCAAGGTAAACGGGTATTGCTGGGTGCATGAACAATTTTTTCTACGTGCACCAACGAGCACATTGCTAGAGCCAGTTTTTCTAGACGTAGGAACTAAGTTCTCTCCCTGCTTGTCCCTCAGCTAGGTCGATGCTGTAATCAATATATAGGGACGCGTTATAGAAGCAGAAACCAAAATTTGAACCAAAGACACAACGCACCAATCCCAAGTACGGTGAGATAGTTGCATGTCGGAGGGCTGAGCAGAAATAGAGAGAGCGAGAATAGGAGTTGCTTGCAACCGAGCCGCGGGGGGTTTAGCTTCTCAGGGTACAAAAGTTCTCGGGGTACAAAGTGATTCAATCCTCACGTAGGCATTGTACAAGCAAAAGTCAAAGCAGCTGTAAATCCGTAGTATATTTCAGATCACTCTAGTAACTAGCGACCATCACATCTTGGGGTCCTTGGGAGACTCCGGTCCCAGAACTGGCTCCATCGTAGGATCTGACTTGCTCATCGCCTTCTGGTAAGCCTCCCTCGCACCAATACGCTGAAGATACTTCAACACGTTTCCGTATTCCTTCAGGCTATACGGAATGAAATACCGCAGTGTCGTGAGTGTAAACACAACCATCACATCAGCCGCCGTAAACTCGGTCCCAGCAAGCCACTTGTTGTCGCCCAGTCTTTTCTCAAGCGCCCCGATTGCTTTCTTAAAGCGTTCATTCGCAAACCTCGCCATAACGTCATCTTCGTTTGACTTTTCCACTCGACCTGACTTGATTCGGAGCGCAGCGGGTTGAAAGCTGCCATCGGCCCAGTGCCACCAGTACAAAAAGTCGGCATACGCCGCGTGCGTGGGGTCCAAAAATAGCGATCCATTGCCATACTTGTGGCATATGTATTCGATAACCGCACAGCTCTCTGCCAGAGTTAGGTTACCGTCCTGGATCACGGGCGCGGCCCCCATGGGGTGTAGGGCTTTATATTCAGGCGGGGCGAAGAGCGGTGCTCGCTGATACAGCTTGAGCTCATAGTCGATGCCGAGTTCCTCGCGTACCCAAGGAATGCGCTCCGATTGGGAGCATTGAAGGTGGTGGATAACAAGAACCATGGTTGTGTTTGAGTCTCTTTGCGAGTTGTAGACGCAACTTGAGACGTGTTTGTGGGTATGATGGAAGGCCCGATGCACCCCAGAGTGACGATGAATTGAGTTGAAGGGGATGAAGAGGACAACTTTCAGTTTCCAGCTGCAGTACTTATAGTTTTAGATGCTGGCAGACTTGGAAGTGGAATCTCGAGGGTTTTCCGGTCGCTTTTGCCGGTTCTGTCACAGATCGTCGCCATAAATCTAATCAGCCCGGCCAATCCCATCATTTACCGACACGGAAAACGTTTGTCAGCGATAAGATTTCAGGTCTAGGTTCGCGAGTACTCCGCCTAGATATTCTTCGCTCATAATGTCCGTTGATCAGAGGAACCGCTCCCGGAGATGCCGGTATAGTGGCCTGAGTTTGGGCCTGGAACGTCTGAGTGTGTATACGTCACAAGCAACGCAAATGACATCGTCACCCAAGGATACAGGACGTGCTTGAGAGATACTGCTTTGCATCATCACCAGACTATGTTACTCGAGATAGTCTAGACTAAATAGGTCTGTGCCAAACTGAGAGAAGTCCGGCATCTCGCTTTGGGAGAAAAGATTGAGCATGTCTGGGTTAATGAAAGAGTTGAAAACGTCCAGAGTCGGGATTCCAGCAGCGGGGATATTCGATTGCGATAGAGGCAGAGAAGCTAGTGGATCCGGAAGAAGTGGCTGCTGCGGCCATGTCTCCTGCAGATTTCGTGAGGATGCCAATGCTTCTACCAGAGTAAGTACGCGTAGTTATGGCCCAGGTTTGTCCATGACGCAAAAGAAGACGACGCGACGAAAAACCTACCTTGAGTTTGTGTATGGCCTGGTGTAATCGCACTGTTTTGGCTGGCATCGAGATCCGACGTAACCGACTCCGGGCCACCTCCCGTGCCGTCATTCCGTATCCCAAGATCCCTCGTCTCCTCTCCCGGCTTCACGTATCCATCGCCTTCGGGCCTCAGGACTCCAGTAAACTCCAAATCGAGGCTCGCGCAAGGGTAGCATTGATTTTGAAAGAAGTAAGCTCTGTGGAGTCGATGAACTTGGGTTCATCGTCAAGAATGGTTGGGTTGTTCTGGTAGGCGCTGAACAAGCAGCGAACGTGGATCATCTGTCCAACATTAGTAAATAGAAACCTTTCATCTTCGTGCCGTATTACCAGCAATTCAGCAAACTTCCAATAGCTTGCCATGGTATGTATCATCTTGACATTCGCCCTGACATTGGCATGTGCCCGTTCTTTGACCGCTGAGTTCAAGCACCACATGAACGGCATCTGGATAGCACATCCGCTGTAGGCCACATATGCAACGAAGCTCGGCATTGCACTGAGCCGCGGGTATGTCGACAGGACGGTGCTTATCAATGCGGAGACTGTGCAGGCGTGCTCAAAAGCCACCTGAGCTGATAACTGCCGTGCCGTTGACGAATGGCCGCCTGAACCCCAGGAGAAGAGAGGTACAATCGAGGCATGGAGAACGCACAATGACTGGTGGTACACAAGGTTGACAAGAAAGACTTTGGGCAGTGCATCATGTGGCACTGCTGCAATACTTGAAGGCGTCAACTTGAAGTGAGGCGGTACTGTCTCCCACCAGTCTGAGACATCTTCATCCAGGGCATAGATGCTTGTTAAGTTGGTATTAAAGCCGGGCTCGCGTGATTTGACTGAGGACACAACTTGGGACCTCAATCGAAGGGTTAGCATCGATGATGAATCGCCACACCGCATTTCTCACCAGAGTGTCAATCCCCTGACTAATTCGCTGAACATTCCACCGTTGCTCCGATTCGAGTCTAAAGAGACTGTTGCGTGCCTCGAAACGCCGCTCTCAAAATCCTCCTCAGGCCATGGCAATGGCAAGTCTTGCATGTCAGCTACTGGTTCAAAGAGTGTCAGTTTCTCAGAGCTGTAGCAGTGCATGAGATAGCAAGTCCAAAAGCGACGTCGTCGAATTTCGCATTCTAGCGACTTTTGGTCGCCTGGGGCTGTGGGACCGAGGCCATTGATATGGAGTAGCTGGTACGCATTCCCTGGGAGCAATAGTCATAAGTAGTCTCATTTTGCAGCAAAGTTGAGTAACCTCACCTTTGTGGAGATCGCTTATCCTCCATGAGCCCTGGCTATGCCAAAACAGAGCAAGGTTGCAGAATGTCACAACGTTTTCCTCAAAGAGCTCCTCAGCCTCCTGAAACACAAGCTTTCCTGCTCGTTTAGCCCAGTCAATCATGGAGCCATTATTCTTGAGGCTTGCCTGGCCATCTATATCTCGGTAGAAACTAATACGTAGTCAGCCATGCACACAAGAGTAAGTCCAGCCACATACTTTGCTCCCCATGCGCAGACGCTCAAAACCACATGTGGGCGGGCTGTCCCCGCTGCAACCGACTCTAGAAAGGGCGTTTTAGTGAGCAAGAAGCTGGCATTGTACATGTTGTCAAAGTACGTTTCGACTAGGGTTGACACTAAGGATGCTGGTATTCCGAGATAGAGTTCCTCGCTGGGGAAGACTGCGGGTGCGGAGGGATTGGGTATTCCGATTTGCAAGGCTGCGGTATTAGCTGCATGTCTTGCTTCGGTTGCTATCAGCTTCGGTGAGGAAAATCTGGCTGTTTCGGTCACTGTTGTTCGGGCTTTCTTCGCAATGGGAATATTGCTATTGTAGATGCACGCATGGCCCAGTCTCATGCATCGCTTGCAGCTTGGGCGCTCTCCTGAGCAGTGTATCTAGATGCGAGTCAGGTCCAGTCATTAACACGAGTGAGTTCCAGTCTGTCACCTTTTGCTGCTTGCATACCCTGCATGCCTTTCTCGGTCGGCCTGTAGTGTTCCGTAACATCAAGACAGACTGCTGCACAAAGACTGAATGACGGAAGCTCTGTGCCTACTTCTGTAAGTGCAGTCATGGGCTTGGTCGTCTCGGGATCGGACAATAGATTGTACGAGACCGATACTGAGCGGGAAATGGGTTCCGTTGCCAAAGATATAGGGCAAGTCAATCGTGAAATGTATCATTGGGCCAGGTACATTTCCGTAGTAGCTGAAGTTCAGCACGGCTATTGGGCCGTTGACGTCGGATGTCACCTAATGTGTCAGCGTTTCGGCTAATTCGGCGAGATGGCAATTCTAGTCTGCCGAGTGCGCCGGCTGTACGTGAGATTACTCCTTCGAACTGATTTTCCTGCGGGGCTCGTCACCGAAAGGCGCGTTCTTGCTGACAAAGAGCTCGACAAGTACCATTTTATCCTGAGGCTTTTTATCAACGCTGGTTGTTCTCAAATTAATCCAATATTGACCCTTGATATCCCCTTTAACTCTTATACAAACTCACACGATCACGATACACAGACAATGACAAGCCAGGAAGGAAAGCCGCCGTATCCACCCTTCAACCTGGAAACAGCCAGGCTCAAAGTCAAGGCCGCTCAGGATGCATGGAACACCAAGTAGGTCGCTAGCTACTGCAACGAGTGAACGTGGCTAAGCTCCCAGAAACCCCGAGGTCATTCAGATGGCGTACACACCCGATTCTGTCTGGCGAAACCGTGATCAGTTTCTCCAAGGTCGTGCTGCCATTAAAAGTTTTTTGAGTGAGAAATGGAAAAAAGAACAAGGGTATAAGCTACGAAAGGAACTGTTCGCTTTCAGCGACGACAAGGTAACCGTTCTTGGCCTTTATTGCTTTCATCAGACACTAAAATGGTAATAGATAGCGGTGCAGTTCTGGTACGAATGGCACGATGATGCTGGACAATGGTGGCGAACCTACGGCCTAGAGGACTGGACGTTTGCCGAAAACGGGTTGATGAGAAAGAGGCAGATGAGTGGTAATGACGTGAAAATCGGCGAGGGCGAGAGATGGTTCAAGGAGGGAATCGACATCAACGAGGTGCCTATTTCAGAGCAGCACTGGTGAAGACGGACTTACAGTAGTTGAGTTTGTCGTCTTCACCTGATACAATACTCTAGATGGGGCAGTGTTAGGACCCCAGCAGCCTATCAAATCTCAAAAAGTACGAAATTATCACATAAACGAGGAGAATACCTTCCGTGCCCCGCGAAACGACGGGGGAAAGCAAGGAATCTATTTCCATCATGACCTCGCATCACCCGCCAACAATGAAAGTCAAAGATCAACGAAGATAATTTCCAGCGATGCCGTCAAGTTCGGCGGGCCCGATCCGGTCTCGCATCTATGAGACGGTGAGCCCGTTTTCACTACAAGGCCCGCAACTAATTCAGTATATATTTGAGAGGTTCAATGATTCTGAGCGCTCTAACTCTTCAGAATAAGCCTACACTTTACATTCACTTTCTTCCACCGCTTTTGGGTCATCTGTTCACGGAGAAGCCATCATGCTACCCCGACTCCTATTGCTTGTTGGTTCAGTTACGGCTGGGGCCAGCACGATCATGCCACGGGATGTCGTTGCCAGCCCTGGCGTCAGGGAAGCTTGCGACCGGCTTCAAGTTACTTATCCAGACCTCCTACTTCTGCCAGACTCCTCAAACTACCTCTCTGAACGCACAAACTTCTGGGATAAAAGGTGAAACATGTGGCCAGCCTGCACTCTTCTCCCAACAACAGCGAATTCGGTTGCCCAGGCAGTGAGCATCTTCCACGCATCAGATGCGCAATTTGCTATTCGTGGCGGAGGCCATATGAACGTCAGCCAGTCCTTTCCACTTACCCGAGCACGCGATTAAGCTTTCAACCTTAGCATCCAGGGTTGAACAACATCAATGACGGAGTTCTTGTGGGTTTGAACGGCCTCGCAGAGTTGAAGGTTCTTGAGGAGGAGAACAGCATCGAGGTCGGTCCCGGGAACTAATGGGTCGATGTCTATGAGGCTCTAGCTCCCTACGGTCGTTACGCCATTGGAGGTCGCCTCAAGATCATTGGGGTTCCAGGACTCACACTAATCGGAGGTGTCCACTACTTTCTCAACAAATATGGCTTTGCTATGGATAACGTACTCAGCTACGATGTTGTGCTGGGAAACGGTAGCATGGTGGTTGCTGACGCCACGTCGCACCCGGTCTCTTCTGGGCGTTAAAGGGCGGTGCGAGCAACTACGGGATCGCAACGAAGCCTGTCTTGAAGACGTATAATATTCCACTTGTCAGTAGCACCCGGCAAACCTTCAACGGTTCTGCGGTTCCGGCTTTCATCAAGGCAGTCTGCGACATGACCTTATCAAATGACGGTTCAGTGGCCGCAGGTGCGGTTTTGAATACCAATTACAACATGACCACGAGACAAGCTGCACCAGAGGTCATTGGAATCCAAGAATCGACGGAATCTCCGCCTTCACGATTTGCAAATTTCACGGCGATTCCGGCCACAGCTCGAGTAAACAACATTACCAGTCCTTTGGACTGGCATTCAAAGTTTGAGAGCCCCAATCAAATATTCAGGTAAACCATAGAGACAGCGTGGCCGTCCGTCACCATCCCTCGGTATAGGACGATAACTAACCTCGCTTTTTGAATCCAATTTGCTCAACATGCCATAAAGCCAAATGCGGAACAACTACATACACTGTATCAGCTTTGGGTTGCCACATTAGATGACATCTCTAACGTAAAGGGACTGTGGCCAGCGTTGGTTCTAAATATTGCCCCTCGTTCAGGTGCCGCTGTTGCTTTGACAAACGGAGTCGGAAACGCATTTGGACTTGACGATGAAGAGTCATACATATGTAAGTCTTTAGTCGAGAGGTATATAACGACGGCCGACACTTCATTAATATCGTTGAGATGAAGCTTGGTGTATCCTTTAAAATAGAAGCCTATTAAAAAACCACGAGATAATTAGGCATATCATAACTATTCCTCGCATCAAAATCATTCCACCATTTGTCACAAAACCTTGATTATCCACTGTAATATCCGTATCCATCATAGTTATCCCGGTCATCGTAGATGTCATAACCATAAGACTTCTCGTCGTTTGGAATTCCTCAGTAACAAGATTCAATGGATATAATGAAATTACGAGGGCATACTCTTCGCTTTCCTACTCTTGTATCTTAATTGTCCACCTGTAACTGCTCATCCTTTTACGCACTGCAACACTTATGGGCTCTTTGGGTAGGTTAATATATACTTGCAGCAAGTAAATCTACTTGAATTACACATCTACTACTGCCATCGCCTAATCAACAGCGCGAGGGGAGTCAAATTTGTTAAGGAGAATCTCCACTAAGCGTGTGCTAGACATCGTCGTTTCTAGAGCTACGAAACTCTGGCACCTCTATTGAAGCAGGTGTAGCACACGAGAAGGATCATTCCGTAGCATAATGCCAATTCGATGCCAATCATCATAGAAGCTAGGGAAATCAATGACTAAGTGGCGCAGTTGCCCTACGTTGAATTGGCCGATCTGGTCAAGGAAAATAGCCAAAAGCTCAACGTTGTAGGCAAAGAAGCGATTTACATTGTATAAGCCTGCTACTGCTTTAAGGTTCGTTTGTCTGTTCATTGGAAGGATGCTTAGAGGAGAAGGCCCTAGAGAGAACAGCTGTTGAAAGCTGCTAACAGCAGGAAGTATCATGAAATCGGTGTCTTCCAGGACGATAAGCTTCGGGTGGACGAGTAGTTCGCGGTAGATATTATCTCTGATCTCGCATGGCGAATTCAAGAAACCAATGTTCCCTCGAATATTACCTCCGACTGGTTGGACATCGTCGTTCGGTGAGTGTGGGCAAACATCTTCGGCGGATGCGGCCATGGAGCTCGGTATGTCCGACGTTTCTGTTAAGAAAATCCGGCATACGGATGAGGTCAATATTCTGTCGCCGCGGCCTTTCGTGGTCGATATTCGCGTAGTTGGCGCATGGCTGCCTTAGGTCACAGGTATAACTGAGTTCCGTGGGGAGCAAGGTGAGTCGAGGTGAGCTGAGTCTGACTGGGCATTCCAAATTGTCTTGAGTAAATTCGGCGTAATATACCGTAAGAGCCAGGACGTCTTAATAGATTGAGCACAGTAGAGCTGTTCCAGGTTGGCGCTCCTGTGGCCCGAAGAAGAGCATGTTCTAGGCTGTTAATCCCCAGGTTAGCCAATGTATATTTAATCTAGGAAAACGCAGTGGTGTATCAATCAATCAATCAAAGTGGGTCGCGTTGGCACGGCAAGGGCTTATAAAGATGGAGTGTTGGAGCCTAGGTCTGCCGCAAAGTGGCGTTGTTCTGTGCTCCTTGTTAGCTCTTGTAGAGGCTAAGTGGTATAGGATGATGACAGCAACAGCAGTGGTAAGTAGACAGATAGAGATAAAGCCTGCCTGAGGCATCATCCTGGCACACCAACTCCCTCAGCCTCACTGATCAGGCTGATGCTGAGCCCAACCACTCGGCACCCAATGCAGATCATCCATCACACCCAAACATTGCTTCTTTGACCACATCATATCTAGAAACAATCTTAGAACGAGCCTGGAAGCTATTTCTATTTCTGGGACGACTCGCTCTAACCATGGCCCGCTGTTCGTTCTGTCGCCTTCTTACAATCGACAAGTTCCGCGAACGGTTTGAGTTCCACGACAGCCTTGTTTCCCTACGCCAAAGCGCCGAAGGAGGATGTGACTTCTGCCTTCTTTGCTGGAAAGGCTTTCAGAGCTCGTGGAAGGCGTCAGACATTGACTCAGTGCTCAACGGCAGATCCCCTGAGCGTATCGTGGACTTTAAGCCTACTATCTGGATAGACGGCTTCTTCCATGACCACAACCCAGTCCAGTGCTCGATTACAGTGTCATGTGGGAAAGTTGGGATTGCGACAGGGGAAGATGAGAAGAACATCGGGCTGGCTTGGGTTGACTTGGAAGTCTTTGTGTGAGCATCCTCAAGCCTAGACTTGGATTATTGGCTGATGGTACGATGAAGAAAAGATAAGTCTTCAGCAGCGTCCAAGATCCCTGGAAGACTCTCTACAACGGATCATGAGCCAGAGCTTTACACATCAATAATTCAGAAATGGGTCCAGCAGTGCGAAATTTCGCACAAGAAATGTCGCGCCACGGGCAACCTCGAGATGCCTACTCGAATCATCGACGTTGGAAACCCCCAAAAAGGTATACCACCACGCCTTTGTATCGTAGGCTCGGGGATGCGGGAGAAATATCTCGCCTTGTCCTACTGCTGGGGCCCTGCAACCGACACTTACACTCTCTGCGACCGGACGATGGAAACCATGCTGAAGGGCATACACGAACCGGACCTCGTGGCAGCACATCGTGATGTTCTTTCCCTCGCACGTTTGCTCGGCATCCGGTTCGTATGGATTGACGCTCTATGCATTATTCAAAGCGACGCTAAAGACTGGGAATACGAATCTCAGCGCATGGCTAACGTCTATGGCAACGCCACCCTAACGGTCATTGCCGGGAGGTCTGAGGATGCTCGCAACAGCTTCCTAGTGAACAATCTCAAACAGGCTACACGGTCATGCGAATTCTACATAGACGAGGTCAAAGCCTCGGGTAGCGCGCTGTTGTCTTTGGCGAGGAGCAGCTCATTTTCTGGTGCCGTAGCGGCACCAGCTGGGAGGATGGCTCACCTCCGGGAATCAGCAGTATCTCAGGCCTCCATTCTGCTCTTCGCGCGCCATACAACAATCTAGCGGAACGACGGGCTAGTATATTGCGGCAATGGGATGCCATGTTGGTGGACTTCTCAAAACGCCAACTCTCAAACCCGCAGGATGTTTTTGCTGCCATCGCGTCAGTTGCAGCGCTCATTTCGAATGCCATCGAGTCGCGCTACTTGTCGGGCTTGTGGGAGTGCGATCTCGTCCGGGGTCTTTTATGGAAGCCGGGCTACCACATCAGTGGCTACTTTAAGCCACCTACCAGACCTCAGCCGACTAGGCTTGCCATGGCGCCAGTAGTAAGGGCTCCTTCATGGTCTTGGGCTGCCATTCAGGGCCAGTGCTATGCCCTGAGCCACGAGACTATACAGCGAAGGGCGGCAAAGCTCACAACTGGCCCGTTCATCAAAGTGAGACCAAAACTGCGGCATCCCGATCGCTGGACACTGGATGCTAATTGCGGTGTTGGTACTCTCCATATGCCGTCTTGTGAGCTGCAGCTGGTAGGACGTCTTGCCCAGGCGGTTGTTCTCCCCACACAGACAGCAGAGTATTTTAAGAACCACAAGAAGCCAGGATCTTATTCCTTTACGAGGATCCACCATGCGCAGCTTCTTGGACAGAGGCAAGGCTCCAATGTGGTTGATTCCGATGCTGTTGCACTCGGCGTGTTTGACTTTGCAGAAGAGAGGATGGATCATGTGTGGTGCCTACAGCTCACTGGGGATGAAGGACTCATGTTACGCAGAGGAGAGGATAGCAAGTTTCGTCGCATGGGGTGGTTTTTGCTACTAAACGAGACATGGTTTGATGCTGTTCAGGAGGATGAGCTGAGTCTAGTGTAAGTATGGATTGAAAGGTCCTAGGTGTGTTCCATGGTTCTACAGCAGCTACGTGACTCCCAACCGGCGTATACATGATCGGTGGGCCTGGGTCCTACAAAATTGGCCCAGAAGTTCAGGAACGCATTGACGTGGTGGGCGCTTGCTCTGGACGGCAGGTGGAAAGAATCGTCGAGGTACAATGACCGGCATTTGCTCGTTACTAGTGGCTCGCATGAGAGTGATTCATTCGACCTCAAGCGGCAGACGATGCGACGAAGTTGAAAGGCCACTCGAAGGCTTGTTATCCAACCGAGCTCTGGCCATGCCTTATCCAGCGTCATTCCTCTGATCCATGCCTGCCGTCCTTGCACTTTCATTGACGGATCATCACATAATACTAGAGCGCTTTCAATACCTCAGCTGGAGAACTTTTAGGTACACGTGCATGCTTTTAACTGGTTGGATGCTCACCATAATTCTTCCCTTAGCTACTGACGCGACGCGATCAAGCTCTCCATCAGATCCACTATGAGTCTCTCAACCCCCATCGAGAAGGTCCTTTATCATGCCTAATTCCGAATCTCTCTCAAGCTTATGACGAAGTCGGACTCGAAGCCCTAGCCCTAGAGATCCATTACGTCCTCGAAAACGACAGCGACAGAGCCAACAAGTCAGGTTCAGCCCCCCTCTACTTGCAAAGAGGCCACGATCAGCAGGTAGTATAGCAACACGTATCAGCCAGTACTACGGAACTGGCGACGAGGATGCACTCGGAAATCTCTTCGCATCTTATCCACAGACCTGATCAGTCCTTCCACGACCCCATGGATCACAGGGCTCCATGGCCACCATGGGTGCTCCGTTTCAATCACGAGATACACCTCCTAAACGATTTCCCATCCGGACGAGGACGATCGCAGCGAATTAGGGTACCTATACCAGGCCCCGAACCGAATCACTACCTCCCTACTCTCTACCACAGTTAGCCCAAAGGCCCCCCGATTGCAACGAGGGCCAAGTTTGAGTCCGTCTTGAAGTTGGTACGTGAGGTTATCGGGGAATACCAGAGACTAACCATTGATCTTGGCCGGTCGTACGAACGAATACGCCAATGGCGAGAGAGATGGGCTCGGTCACCACGCAGTTCAGATGGCTACGAATCCCCTCCGCCGTACTCTCCGCCACCCAGGCCGCCTATCCGAACTCTCCAAGGATCATCAACCCCCCAGGCAATTACATCTTCTCCCATGCATCAATCCTCGTCGCCTACCCCCGACCCGATCCCGAATCCACCGATCCCAAGCGACTCAGCACCATCAGCTGAGGTTCTCTTGGACTGGGTGAATGCCTTCGCGAAGGCTCATGGATGTGGTGTTGTTCGGCGGAATGCCTACTCATATAAAGGTCGGAAGATCAGATATTCATTCATTCCAAGGCGATCGATTCGGAGAACCCGGGCCTACTAACCTTGTACCGCGTGCGAATTTTGTCAGGTACGTAAGCTTCCCCGCAATTTTGCGAAGCTGCTGCCTGATCATCATATCATGGCGCACTCCGCTCATCTCTGTACCCAACATTACCACCGAACACTAAGTTGCCTCAATCTCCAGAACTGAATATTTTTCATCGGTACTATTCCCTGTCGAGCATTCATAGAAATGAACGCAAAAGAAAACGACGCCGAGAAGTCTCTGGAGCAGATTGCTCACTGCCATGGCAAATCAATCATCTCCCTTCTCGTCGACATCCAAGAGAGCAAGGTTGAACAGCAGATATTTCTGCCATTTCTTGAAAACTTGGAATGTATAAGCCCAAACCGAAGTCAACCCACTCAGTTATTCCGTCGGAGGGTTGATGCATTCGAAAATCCGTATTACGTCGCTTTATCCTACACGTGGCATGCGTCCAACGACGAGGATTCTAGTAAGGGCCGTTACAAGGTACAGAGCAGAAGGAAAGGCAGAATCAGCTTTGAACCTTCCGAGGTTAGGGACTGTGTTTTCGACCGCATCCTCAAGTACATGCATAGGTTCCGTCTGAAACTCCTGTGGATAGACCAGCATAGCATCAGGCAACGGGCTTGCAACGAAATCGAATGCAACCACCTAGAATGCAATCGGAAGCGTGAGGGCTTAAACGCTATGGATCTTGTCTACAAACACAGCGAGCACCCTGTCGCTTTATTAGCGACTCCTATCGAATCTCAGAGCGACCTGAAACTTTTGGTCCGGATTCTCAGCGGTGATCTCGTCTCCAGTGGTCGACGGAAACCCCGCTTCCAACTCTCCGAAAAGACAACTGAACGAGAGGCAACTAAGGCACTTAGGCTTCTAAAGAAAGTGACGAACGATCGATGGTGGGCGAGGGGATGGATATTCCAGGAGAGCTATCGCGCTGGTGTTGCAATGAATCTGCTCATTCCTCATTCGCCCGATCTAGAGAGGCTGAAGCGTTCCTTTGGCGCCACACTCTTCAACGACATATACGGAGAACTTTGCATCAGTATCGTCAATTTTTCTTACGAGGTCACTCGTCTTTGTTTGGCCTTCGAAAGCATAAAGTCCTCGCCGCCCGACGCACAAGAAGCAATTCGCCAGATTATCACCACCGCTGGGAGGTATACTCTCCTTCTAGGAAAACACGAATCCATGTCACCTACCATCATCTCGGACATCGGTGAACGGGATATAGAACAGCAATGGGATCGACTCGCAGTTGCTGCTAACTGTTGCCAATATTCCACGCGTCTAGATGTTTGGGAGTTACAGCAGAAGGAACACAGCATCAGCCTCTCCATTTTAGCCTTGTGGCTGCTGAATGGAGAGATATTTTGCAATAAGAAAGTCACCGGTCTTCCCTCGCGAATGACTGTCTTGGAATTCCTCGCCTCATTTTCCTTCCAAGGCTTCTACGCTCCCCTGGGCCGACGCAGCCTGTCTTTCAATAAAGGTTGTCGCTTCCCTCACGTTGAACTTACGCCCAGAGGTGTATCGACGAAGGGTCACTTGTGGAAGCTCGGCAGACCGATTCACTCGCATGAGATAAATCAACAGCCGTCGTGGGTCAATGATCCAACAGGGAAGCTGAGTCTGCATGATCGCAAGCGGCTCACCCAGCTCGCGAATCAGCTCCGAGCCCTTCGGTACTTTGCCCTTGAGCGCCAGCTTCAGAAGTATTTGAAACGCGACGCAAAGAGTGGATCTGATGGCCGTTTCGCTGACACCTTTGCGGGAAGCTACATGCGAACGATGGCTTCGGAGGTCGCCGACGCGATCGACCAAGGCTTGATGCTAAGATTGGCCTGTATGTGGGAACCTTCGAAGCGGAGATCCTCGTACCGAGCTATATTCATTTGCGATAACGATAACGAAGACCCTGAAGATGACGGAGTGGGTTTACAACACTCAGTTCAGGGAAATGGACCTTCCTTGATCTTCACGGCCTCCTCCCCCAAACGCGAAGGCTCTACTGTGTACGATGTCAATGATATAGATCGTCATGTGTCCTTAGAAGTACAACAAGTGGGTTCTGTGAGGGAAGGCAACAAGACATTTCCTCAGCTGAAAGTCAGGCGCTGGGTTCTCGGATTGTGTTTCTTCGAGGGATTCGAAACGACGAATGTCCTGTTTTCATGGCCCCCTGGCCTTGAAGCGATTATTCCGTGATGCGCTTAGACAGACTTTGGCGTCATGATCAATAAGAACGATTTTAGCTTCGATGTCTTAGAGTAAGACAGTTACCTACAGGCACAAGGTTCTCTCGACCAGTCGAGTCTCTTGCCCGAGACAGCGACGGTCCTGGGAAAACTATGGTCCTAGGACAGCTTTGATCCTAGGACAACTTCGGTCTTAGGACAAGTGTGGTGATAGCTACGGTCCTAGGACAGCTTTTGTCCTGGGACCCATTTAGGACGATGGCAGGTGCAGGTGGGGCGTAGACCTCGGACCAACAGATGCTTTAGGCTGATCTTCAGACTTGGTAGTCGATCTACAAACATGTGTGCACCGTTGCGTCTATCTTACTAGTAATGATATCATCTTGATCTGAATCTTGCGCAATCGCTAGGTGGCCCTAAAAGGACGGTTCTCCTTAGAAGAACTTCCATTCTGACAGCTCATCTTAAGCCCATCGTTCATTAACCTCCTTTAAGTCCATCTTTTCTTGCTCGAGATGATCCTTAAGTAACAGAGGAAGTGCCGAGCCTTTTCAAGTCAATCCATCATTGGGCAGAAATTCCTTCACAATAGTCCAAGCAAGCAGCACGGCTCAAGAACGAGTGGTGTTGCTGGCAGAGCAAGCCAACCCCACGCTATTTGCAGGCATGCTCTGTTCTCCCAAGCTTGTCCGTCCGCTGTTGCCTTTGCCTCCTTGTGTGGTCCCCAGCCTGCAAGGCGCTATCTCATTCGTGATCTGCAAAGCCATTGAGTCGACATTTTCTCTGATCGTATCGATGGTCGTGGTCCGATTGCGCAGAAAGGCGGCCATACGTCGCGCCCGTTCCGTGCATTGAGCAATATCCTGCCAACGCGAGGTCAATGAGCAATTAGTAACAAAAGTCGTTCCTATCTCTGCCCTAAAGGCCCGAGCGAGGCTGCTCGACAGTGAAGCAGCACACTCCAAAGGTGCTGTAGCGTTGGTGTACCCAGCGGTTCCGTCTATATCCTCCCTGGTCCAGCCAGCCTTGCGAACTGGAACGGTGAGTGTCGCGTTTGATCCTGGTTTTGCAGAAGAAGACATATTTGGCAATGTGTAGAGCGTGGCGTTCACCTAACAAGGCTGCTGAACACCCTGCCAGAGGACGGAATTGGTAGACCGCATACTACGTGCCGGTATTGATTCGATAGCTTATGCCATTGATATGGCTGTGCAACTTGTTGCTGTCGTAACGGGAGACATCCGAAGGCACATGCGGTGTTAAAGCCAGAGGTTGAAGCAAGAACTGTGATGACTCGGCTGATGAAAACCCCCATAGGGGAAACGGCTCAATGGCTTCGTCGATTGGTTGATCCATTGGTGTGGTCGATGAGCGACTCGATGTTGAAACGGCGAAGAATGTGTGTGAGCGCGCAGAGACAGAAGGTCGATGCAGGGATTTACTGGCGTTGGTTAATAGCCAGCGACCCCAGTGCCAGTAAACGCCCACGCCTTGGCTGCCAATGCGCACGTCTTTGAACAGGAAACCTTCACGTATACGGCGACGTTCCAGCACCTTAACCTCAGCTCCAATCAGAATGCCTCCAAATCAATGCCAGATCCCACACCTCTATTGCATTCCCACTCAACGATGGCTGGCGTAGTCTCGCTATCTGAACTTAGCAGCTCCCTGGACCAACGCCGTTTAGGGACTCGGCTCAAGTTTGCTTTACCGTGATATTAACACACGCTTCTAGGTATCCCAAGCTTCGTATGATCCAGTATTTTCTCCAATTCCAAAACAACCCCGTTATACACCTCCTGCCGAGGATTATCTTCGTCTAGACCCATGGATTCAGTGCATCCTATACAGCGCTCGACCACAGCCTTGTAAACAGGGTTGATCAACGCTACTCGCTGCTCTAAGAGCTTGTGAGCCGCGATGGAATCGCGTATGATGCCGAGGTTGTCGCCTTCGAATGTTTTGTCGTCCGCTTCACGCAGCTAGTCGAGGGTCGAACCTAGAATGATCTCTAGTAGCAGGACTGGTTGCCAGGGACGGCAAAGAGCCCTCTGATAAGCTCCTTAAGAGAAAAGGATGTTCAAATGATAGGTACTCATCCCGTCGGAAGAAATACACGTTCTTGCGCGTCAAAATCTCGGGAAGCCACGGCGTCTTGCTCAGCCGAAGCACACTGGATGCAATAGCGAGTGCAAGTCGAACTTTCTCAACTAACGTAGCCAATGGCCGCTGTCCCTTTTTGCTCTCCAGGATATCACGCAAGGTGATGATCAACCAACCATCACTGTTGGCTGTTGTCCCCGAAGGATACACCTGGAAGTGGCGGTGGACACATTGCAGGATGCACTCGTACTGGTCTGCGACAAACCGCTCTCGTGGCAACGACCACAGCACAGCACAGACAAAGAGGACGAGAGAGCATCTCATGAAGACGACCTTGATCATAATAGCGAAGACGAGTTTTCCGACTCGAGCAGCGATACCCCTTCTCCAAAAACGGCTTTATCAACACTCTATACCGATATAGGCGAGGCCATCGACTGCCTCCTGCGCCTCTCCGTCGCCATCGCGAATCCTACACCACACGAGAGAGCGCACGTGGTTCTGTTCCTTCAAGTGCGAGGGGACATTCTCGTCCGCCCTGGAGCTCGGGCATCACATAAGCCATCATCACCTGCCAAATGCACCCGAAGAGCAACTCAGTGCCGTCACAGCCCTTGGCGAGAGAGCTACCTCAGAAAAAGTTGCAAACAAGTGTCTTCTTTGCGAGCACAACGTGGTAGGGTTGAAGCCATTCATCAAGCACGTTGGGCGTCCTCTGGAGTAGTTGGCACTGTTTGTACTCCCAAGCCTCGAGGATGAAAACCCGAGTCTTCAGGATTCTGCAGCAGATGAGTTGATCGCAAATTTGAGCGACTCCCGTTCGGAACTTTCCTCTAATTTGTCCACAAGACACCGACTTCCGGAACCAGAAACTGTTTTACCAGTCGCTAAGTTGCAGGTCAGAATGCCGCACCAGTTTGGAGCCATGGAAGGTATGAATCGATTCAAATGCTAACACTCCCCAGAACATGGGTTTGGAGACCGATGAGGAAATAATCCAGCCCCAGCAGCATATGGAAGATCCAGGTATCCCTGCTCGGCCTGGACCACCGCCACAAACATCAAATGACCTTTTCGTAGCCCAGGGCCCTCCAACCATCGTTGAGATAAAGGCGCCCATTTCCGCCAGCTCTAGCGACAGTGAATCCGAACAAGATCAGGACCAAAATATCGACAATAAGGCTTCGGGTTCTGAACAGCCTCAAGCTCGAGATACATATGTGGCAAAGAAGCGCAGGGAAACTGAGCTTGAGAGGCAGGCAAAAAAGGCTCCCATCAGGTTCAAGGATGCCGTGGGCCGGAAATTCAGCTTCCCTTTTCACCTGACTTGTACCTGGGAGGTAAGTCTAAAACAAATTACACCATCATGGTTATTGCTTGCTAACTATACTTATAGGGCATGGAAGAGCTCATTAAGCAGGCCTTTGTACAGGTGAGTATCCTTAGGCCTCATGTCCTAGAAGGCCATTACGACCTTATTGGACCGAACGGCCAGACTATCACTCCAGATGCGTGGGAGGACACCATTGAGCCCGACTCGCTTATTACAATGGTGATGTGGCCGATGGATAAGATCGCTCCAATCGGATCTAAATCTTCCCCGCTTCCGTATGCTTCGCCAACAAAGCCTCCCGAGCCCACCACAAGAACTTGGGGCAAGCGGGAGGTACAAAATTGACTCCCTGCTGGATTCGGTGCGGAGATACTGAGGGATAAACGTCACTAAGGTTGAGGAAGGAGTAAAAGTTCGGAGCTACCGACATCCTATCTTCAAGGACGTTATGTAGATTAAGTTAACAATTCTCTAATTAACCTGTCGGCTTGATTGGCAGCAGGTCTAGTCGTTGGCACCTCCAATACTGAATCTACGACCGTCCGATGGCGTAACCAAACATTGTTTGATTTAATGAAACAGCTCATCATGTGCTTTATCTTCGTTTTCAAGGGTCGCAATCTGTTGGCATACAAACATAGCTCTCGCCATTATTCTAGCCATCCAAGCTGTCCGCAAATTTGGGGTTTCTTCTTGAGACAGTTGCAGACGACATTACCGGAAAGGCTTGCCTCAACAAGAAGTTGGATAATGTTGTCGCATTTGACGTCGACACTCTCCCCATCGGAGCCAATTCAACCAAATAATTATTTTCGAACGTATCACCAACTCTTGACGTTAGTTGGTTGTGCCCCAGGTCCGTTTTCATTTCAAGCAGGAGAGCGTTCTCACACAACCAACTGGGGCATCAGATGAATTTGCGGCCTAGAAAAACAACCAATTAGCAGGAACTTTGGCCGAGCGGTTATGGCGCTGTGTTCAGGTGGAATTATTCACATGTTACAAATTCGCAGTCTCGAAAGAGGCGTGGGTTCGAGTCCCACAGGTTTCAAGCAATTCTCTTTTTGAAGTTGGGAAGTGATCCTTACTCTTTTTGCTCTCTGGATGAGAAGCATTGCGCTTGTTTGTCTGTCTTTAGTAACTAACTGTTAAGATAAAAATAATTATCTCTTTTATTTCACTTATTATAATATTAAGTAGAAATAGTCTTCTTAAGGCATATCTAAATGGGTTTATTAAGGCTTTATAATATTAATATTAATCTTAATAAAGACTACTTTAGTTATCCTTCACAACCATAACAACGCAACAGGAGGCAAAAAGAGTGAACAGAGTGGGACTCGAACCCACGCTTCTTTCGAAACTGCGAATCGTACATGTGCGTGATGACACCTGAACACAGCGCCATAACCGCTCGGCCATCTGTCCTAGCTTTGATTTGATGACGAAATTGTCCGCTAATTCAATAATAGTTTGCAAGGCCCAGGTTCTTCAGACCGCAATGAGATATCCACAACTGTTGAATTATACTCCCTGGAGTTTCACGAGCAACCGTCAGATGACCATTAGAACTTTTGCATTCGCTAATGTAGGTGTCAAATGAAGTTGCATAATCAGGCTGATTCAGCTTATGACGGATGGCACTTTTGCCTGGAATGCGACAATGTCCAAACTCGACCATGTTATCTCCGTCCATGACTGTTGAGGAAGTAGGCGTCTGACGCCCTCCCGCAGCGTCTCTCACCTTGTGTAACCTCCATAAGGGTGGGGAAACCCAAGCAATGATCTGCATCGGCTATCGTATTACAGTACTGTAATCTCTCCAACGTGCCATGGGCCCAACTGCCGAGAAAAACCGTGAGTTGGCATCGGATATTGTTTCCAGTCAGGCATATGCGTCCAATAAGCTGACCGAGTCTGCAGGCAATTCTGCAAAGGAGCTGCACGTGGAATAATGAACCCCACCAGCAGCTGACTCTTTCCGGCGGTGTAATGGACGGGTTATCGTCATCGCCTCGTGTTGGGTGCTTGGACAGCAGCGCCGTTGTGATCGTGGGCTGGGACCTGGGGATGATGCGAGATGGCAGCCCGACGCTAGAAAGAGGGATGGAAGAAGAAGATCACGTAGAAAAGGTGCTTGAAAGAAACGCTCTTGGCGGTCAGAAACGTAAGACTCGCATCTGCGCTGACCAACAGCATGGCCAGACATGATATCATCGGAGTCGGCATGTCACCAAGCGGAAAGCCGGAGTGACGGGATGGCATGCTTCGGTAAACATGCACAGCTCAGCCTGGCTTTTTGAGAAGCACACCTCGCTGCAGTGGTTCCGTCCTCGGGACTTGTGGCAGCCAGTGAGACGGCGAGCCCTGTTCCCCTGCTGCTTATTACTTGCTTATCAGCGTGCACCCGGGAACGTCACATCTGTATCAAACGCGCCACCGCACAAGGTACGCGTGCGGTCATGATGCATGGTTGGTCGGCGGCCGGGAGAACCGCATGTGGCTGTGACACAGCTCTGACTTCACCCGCTTATTACGAAGCTTGGCACAGCTTGGCATGGGAACCAGAAGCCTGGCGTTGCCGCTGCCACCGAGAGAAACCCAAAAAATGTTGCCCTAGAGACGGACTGCAGCGAACTGAGGGGGATATTCCTAGGTTAGGTACTCAACAGAGTTTCCTCGTCTGTATATATCCCAAACTATCTTCTCGACGTTTCATGCCGGAGAGCGGAGAAGAGTGCCGTATTGGGCAGCCACCGCGGGCTTACTTACATACGATCCTTCACCTGCAAAACCACCTCCGCAGCCATCACCAACGAAAGGTAGGATTGCGTGGCTTGGTGGCTTTCCGACATGCATCCATCTCATGTGCCTTGTGCCTTGTTTTCTTCCGACCAATTCGGCCGAGGGCTCATAGGGCCGTGTGGGCGGGCCAACTGACCAACATCCTCGGAGTCGGGATACAAGAGAACGGCCTGCGTTGGCCGTCCATAAATACCTGGGCTTCCTGGCCGGCTAGCAGAATGACTTTTGAATTCGAGTACACATTTGTATAGATCACATTGAGAGCCGAGGCCTGTTTCGCCATCGCCATGTTCACTCGTTACCTTCTCAGTGCCCTCGTCGTCAGTGCGGCAGCCTCGCCGGTGGGCGATTCTCATCAGCGGCGGCAGAACATCCCTGTTGGGAGCGCCATCTTCAGTTGCACCGTAGGGAACACCGTCGCCTTGACCTTCGATGATGGTCCCTTTGCGTACACCGAGTCAGTGCTGAACTCGCTCGCCGAGGCTGGTATCAAGGCGACCTTTTTCATCAACGGAGATAATTGGGCCTCCATCTACGACTATCAGTCGACCGTCAACCGCATGATTTCCGATGGACATCAAGTTGGCTCACACACGTAAGTAGAACCGCAGCACGGCCGAGCCATCGCCATCTTGAACCAGTACTAACATGACCTGCTCCTTCTCAGTTGGGATCATCCAGACCTCACAACACTATCTCCTTCGGAAGTGAGGTCGCAGATGACGCAGCTCGAGGACGCCTTTGTCGATATCCTGGGGTACTTCCCCACCTACATGCGGCCTCCTTTCTTCAGCTACAACTCCGAGACGTTGGAGACGCTTGGATCTTTGGGCTACCATGTCATCCACTCGGACATTGACACCCAGGACTGGGCGAACAACACGCCCGACACCATTCAGAATAGTGTCGACCTCTTCATCGAGGAGCTTGATGCGGGCGGCTCCATCTCCCTCGCGCACGACGTGCACCCGACCACGGCCAACACTCTGGTTCCAGCCATGATTGCCGCTGTCCAAGAACGTGGATTACGAGGTCAGTCGTTGCCAAGAGAGCCTTATCAAGAATGTGCGTGAGATGCTGACAGGTGCATAGCTGTTACTGTGGGAGAGTGTCTTGGCGATGACGAGGCCAACTGGTACCGAACGTCCCGGAACTAGGGGGACTCGAGGCTACCGCTTAAGGCATTTGGATTTGATGATGGTATTTTACTTCTTTTGATCTAGATCGATGATATTGACCAAAGATCGAGTACTTTATAACAACAGGATGTCCTCTGAGTCTAAATCCCGAAAGGGTTTAGACGCTTTGGGATTCTGCTTAATTTCTGGCACCTATTATTAATGAAAGACGTCTTATTTGTACCTGCTTGGGTGGTCAACTCCATGAGTGATCGATCATTTTACCATGTGATGATGGAGACTAATTTCTATTAATGTGTCCAATATCTCCCCGTGCTGTAAACTTGTTGTGTCATGAAGTCCATGCAACTCCCACATTCCTTTCGGGCTGTGATAAGGGCACCTCCTGGAGTCTCATGGGTTAGAACGCCGCTTGGCATAGAAATTCCAGGAGTACTTCCCCAGCTAGCCCTGCCATATCATCCTGATCAACCAAGTCTATACAACCTTTCAAATGTTGCTCTGGTATCATACCTAAATCAACTAGAGCTGCTGTGCTGGACCCGCAGATAAACCGATCAAATTCGGGATGCCCTTGGAAGGTCAGAACCCGACCAGGGTTCAGAAAACCTTGGACCTCGCAAAGCGGCGACATGCCCACCTGAATCCAGTTTGGAGGGAGGGCCGTCTCCTTTATCACCACTTGGTCTTGGTGAAGAAACTGATATGAGAGACTGCCGTTTTTGAGTAGCTGCGGGAACTTTGCCGAGAATTCTGTCGACAAGCTCACGCTGTGGACGCCAACCTGCCACCCATTAGGATTCTTCTGCACACCCAAGCCACATGGGCTGAGCAAAGCTTGCGAAACAATTTGGTGTCCAAAGCAGCCGCCGTATATCTTCACGTGAGAATGGTTTTCGTAGACATCTATCTCAGACACGGTTAATGAGGGGCGGTAATATTTGGGCTTTGATATTAATGAACGAACCTTGGATGAAGTTTGAAAGTCGATGGATCCAGGGCTGGTCTTCATACGCAGATGATGCCGACCCCGTAACGATGAGGGCGTCGATATCATTCAAGTCTGGATATTGATCCTTGTCGACGATATTCCACCCCTTCAATTCGACAACTACCTGCTCATTTGCGGGCTTCTTCTTGTTCCGAGCCTCTACAGCAGCGCAGATCCAAGCGGCGAATATGTCGTCGAACTGACCTCTCTCCCGAGCAATACTCTCAGGAAAAGTGAAACAACACAGCGCCGCGATGCGCAGTCGGCGGGGAGCAGTCATAGTAGCCATCAGGTTTGCTGTATCAAGATGCTGGAGAACATGTTCAACGTCCGATTGCGAAATTAGCACGAAATAAGCACCAGCCTAAGGCTTACCTCAAGGCTCGGCTTAGTGTGTCAGACGAAGCATCTGATATCGGAAGACATCGAGTAAGAGGATAAACTTAGCCGAACCGGCAAAAGGCGATTCCATGCGGCTCAATAACGTGACCCGACTCGCCTGACTGACAACCTTCCTGCAGTCGCGCGCAGTCCCTACAGTTCGAGCACCTCGGGCACCTCTCCACCAGCATCGGCTGCTTCCGCGAGCAAACGACTCGGTTCGGCTTAGAGGCCAAGAGTGTAAACGTATCAATCCGCTGGGGGGTGACTGCTGGGGTGGACGTGATATATGCATCTGGAGCCAAAACCAACTGGCGAGGTCCGAAGTGTGCTCCGGCGACGACATTCCGAGGGCCAAGGGACGTTGAGTTGGGTGGATTTCGGTGACGGATCGCATCCTTGCAGTGGTATCCGTGGCGTCGGCTCGAGTGATGGCGCATCGCGCCCGGCCCGGAAGAGAAAGGGGGAAAAAAAAGGCACACCGAAGTCGGCGATATCGTTTTGCTTCCCGCGCCACTTCCGTTAGTTGGGAGGATCCTCGGCGTTTGCGACAGGAGGCATCAATGCGGAGAATATACGATAGGGGAAGAATCCGATACCCCAAGGTAGTTGCTGGTGGACAGCGCACTTCCGAGAAAATGACATCAACCCGGGGAAACAGCCATCCGAACACGCCAGGAAGTTGCAGATAGAATCAGCGATTGTGTGGCCTATGAGGATCAGAGGGACCGGCTTTCTAGCCTGTCAGTACGATCAAAGGCTTGCGAACCCGGTGGCAATAAAAGTAGAATTATTCAACAAACCCCGTGACCGCTTCATGGCCAGGATTATTCTTCGCTGTAAGACGGCCTAGGTGAAAAATACCTCATTGCTTTGTCTTCGGAGTTAAGTCGGGAGTAGTATAAACGGGGCATGCGCATCACACCACCCATACACCATCGAAATCGTGACATCGAGTCTGAACTCTCTGACAAGGATTTTCAATTCAGAAATTAGTCACATTGAAGATTACTAGGTAATTCAGCACTGGGAGCATGTCTAACGGGAAGAGGCGAGTTGCCGTGATTGGGACTGGCCCAGCCGGCGTCATTGCCACGGATGCCCTGGTCAAAGAGCAGGCCTTTGACACGATACGGGTTTTTGAAAGGCAGCATATAGCAGGAGGAACTTGGTTCGTGTTCTAAACTAAAGCGTTCAACTTACATCACCTCCATCCTGACTTGTGTTTGGTCTAGGGTCTTGACGCGAGGCGAATCCCGTTACATCCCGTCTCTTCCAGGCCTCTTGAATCACCATGGCCACTTGCCGCTAGACTTGCCCTCAAAGCTTCCCTGCAATACCCCAAAGGTAGAGGAGACTAACTCCCAGAAGCCATGGTACTCGGACACAGCAGCCCATGAGCACTTACACAGTAATCTTCCCCCCGCCATCATGTCATTTACGCAAGAGCCGATCCCCAAAGTCGTTTCGGAATGTACTTTGGCAAAATATGGCCCGAATGCTCCGTTTCGACATAGAGAGGTCATACGCGAATGGGTAGAAGGGATCCTCAAGCGTGATGGCAACGATGGCCTTGTGGAATTCAACACAACTGTCGAGTTGGCAGAGAAGACGGGCGACGAATGGGTTCTAACGCTCCGAAAGACGACATCTGGAGATTCAGAAGATCACTGGTGGCAAGAACGATTTGATGCTGTTGTCGTGGCTACCGGGCACTATTATTTGCCACATGTTCCAGACATTCCGGGCTTGGTCCAATATGAGCAGAGATACCCAGGGCGAATAAAGCATACGAAGCATTATCAGACTGCTGAAGAATTCAAGGACAAGGTGAGTTCAGTTTATGACACTCACGTTGGACTTTTGACACAATCAATCAAATTACTCATCATTCCGCAGCAAGTCCTTGTTGTGGGAGGATCGGTGTCGGCCTTCGATGCACTCCACGACATTCGATTAGTATCGAAGCATCCTATCATCTCATCTCTGCAAAATCCGGAGCCAACATTTGGTTGGGCACCTTTCACGCATCCCGATATAGATAATCGCCCACCGATCTCAGCCTTTGACCCACAGACAGGGCGCATCACTTTTACTGATAACACATTTATCAGCGATGTTGACGTTGTCCTATTTGCGACAGGCTATGATTTCAGTTTCCCCTTCTTACCCAACGTTAAGGCTGTGAACCAACGGGTTCCAGGGCTATACCAGCACGTGTTTAAAACTAGCGACCCGAGTCTGGCTTTTACCGGCATGGTATGTTCTCTTCTGAGCTGGTTCTAAAAGCCACATCTATAAGCTCCTGATCGACTAAAAGCGACTATATGACTAGGTTACCGGAGGCTTTGGAATGCGCATCTTTGAATGGCAGGCCGTGGCAGCGGCGCGCGTCCTCGCCGGACATGCAACTCTTCCTCCTAGAAAGGACATGGAAGATTGGGAACAAGATAGGATCTCGAAATGTAGCGATGGGCCCTTATTCTGGGCACTTACGCCAGACTTTGAAGAGCATTTTGAGGCCCTCAGGGCAATCGCAGGTGAGCCTGCCCCAGGAACGCCGGGCAGAGTGTTGCCCAAGTACGACCCGAAATGGGCGGAGATACTTTGGCAGTTTGTCAATGACCGCATCAAATGGTGGAAGGAGGAGGAAAGGGAAGCCGAAGCGAAGAGAGCTGCGGATCTCATAGCTATCATTTCCAATGGGCCTCCCGAGGCCAGTCTACTTCAGATCGGCTTCTATAGTACAAGCATCGACAAGACGCGTAGCCAAGGCTCATTGACGTAGTCACTTATTCCGACACAACTTCACAATCCAAGACAAGTTACCTACTTGGCTCCTATCTTAAGCTACTTCCATCCAGAAAATGAAGTACGATAGTAATTAGTGGGCCACTTAAAGGTCTAATGCTAGAAGGCATGGCGAGATCGACCTCCGAAGCGGATCCATGACCCTATATACCCGTAAGATACAGGTAGTAGTCTCCACCTGTAGCGTTTCTCTAAAGTGCCTCAGCTACCCAACTACCCAAGTCAACTGTCGTCCCGGCGCAGAAGGTAGGAACTTGTGCTTCCTCAGCCTTGCCACAATCTCCATGATCAGTGGAGGAGAGGCAGAAAATTCCTCGTTCTGCTGGGCATCGTATAACCTCATACGGATGTTGTTGACGAACCGAGTATAGACCACATCCCTTATCTCTTCAACGATATAAACTAGCACGCTGAGGACATGTCTGGCAACATATGGTTTGCTCAAGACGATGAGTGCATACTGTTCTGGACGGTCCTGACTGGCAGATATCCATCTGCCGTTGCCAGATAGTGCTTGAGTGTCCTGATCTACGTTATGCATCGCCCTGGTCTCGTACTCGCACAAAGAAAAGGGTTCCTCAACGTCGTCGAGAGCCGTGAATATCCACCCTGGCAGCTTCAGTTGCAGCCCGCGGTCGGTCCGAGTCGCAGCAGAAGGGGTCAAGTCGGGGGCCGGACCATACCAGGAGCCCCTGCGGGATCTCCTTCAGAGCAGAGCAGAATACATGCGTCTTGTCGTCGTCGTCGCGTGCGTCGATGATGGAGCGGACTTAATCGCGTGCGAAATCGAGACTCCGGGCCAGACAGAGCGCCTCGTCCCCTGACCGACTAAGGGACCGGAACGCGAGCTGGTTGGATCCTAAGATCGAACGCAAGCGGACGAATTGTGTTGGTTCAAGGATACCTGACCGCCGATGCGGGACTCACTTCTTCGCCAACATGCCCAGCAACGTGTCGTACTGTCTTGATAGAGCTAGCACCAGCTCGAACTGCTCGAAGTCGAGGAGGGCGTCCTTCAAGACGAAGAGGTTGGACTTTGCGAGCATACCTACCTTCTAGGAACGTCCACAACCGTCTACTCCGGCCTGATAGGCCCAATCTAGCAATGATGTTCTCGGCCTTGTCCGCCGTGCTCACCTCCGCCGGAGACGAGTCCATGATGACCACGCGCTTAGCTGCTCGGTAGACGTCGTTCATTTCGGTCACGGCTTTTCTGCGAGCTGCATTCTCAACTGGAACGCAAAGGGTGTCGAGCTAAAACGTGTTCAGCGGTGTGAGATCTTCATCAGCTATGGTCGTACGAGCATCTGTAGAGGGTTCCCCCGTTTGGCTACCGGGAACAGCCACTCTTGCCGCTGACATTGCAGCAGAAATATAAAGCGCTGCCTCGAGAGTGCTTGTCGTCGACAATGTAAGTTCATACAGTTTCTGACCCCACCGGGAACTCCAGCCGTGAAATGGAGGTTGCTCAGGACTAAATCCGCGCACAGTTCTCGGCGTCTGCGTCTGCGTCCTCTTGATACCATAAACTTCCCGTACATGCTCCAAAATGGGGAGATGCTCCCTGGTTGAAATAGCGCAGCATAGACACAGTTTAGAAACAAAGGTAAGTAGTGGTCGAACCAAACGTTCAAAACTGGCAAGAGTTGTGGTCTCGATGCTTGAAAGTACCTTGAGGCCAGATGGTGACGAGGGCGAGCGAGCCCAACGATGCGGGGGTCTATGTTGCAGGTCACCCTGAGACTTCCATGTGGCGCACACCAGTGGCCCTGGTTCTTTCATCAGACGAAGCTGCATGGTAATATGCAGGCCTTTCATCGAGCCATTCAAGGCTGTTGACAATAAGATCCGGACAAGGCTGGTATGGGATATCTGAGCTTCCCCGGCATCCCCTGGTCCCCTGGCCGGACACTAAGCTTTTACTTCGTAGGTGATAATCCTGGGTTTATAGAGCACCTCTTATATCGTGTAAGACTCCTCCGTAATTATATCATAACTAAATAAAGAGCTGGAGACAGTCTGGGCAAACGAATCGTGCTGATCCCGCTACGCTATGGTGAATACGTTTGGGCCTAAAGCCATCTAAATTAAGAGATGGAGCTATAAAGAGAGATAACAAGGAAGGAGAATGCTTCAAGATTGAAAGCTGTCGTTAGGGAGCGTTTTGTCGCAACTTCCAGATAAAAACAAGCCTTTCTAGGGTTAGAATAAGCTAGGGATATTAGACGAAATATTAAAAACGGGACTCCCCAATTGTGATATGTTTACGATGGACTAAGAGCCACCATTCTCTTCTTAAACATCTTATCTTCCGCGATTCCGCATGTGAAGTTTCGACAGCCTTACTTGCATTACCTTCGATAATTAATCAACGACCGCATCACGTGATGCTTAGAAGCAATTCTCTTTCCAAAAGAAGGCATGGGGAAAAAGAAAATGCCTCATCTTCCGTTTCCCACTTCCACCTCTTGACAAACGCCGTCTGTATGAGGAACAGAACGCACTTGAAGTCAAATGCAAATCAATTAGCAGACCTTTATTCAACTATTTCTCTTAAATACATATTACAAGTCATTTGCTCTCCACACTAAAATGGACCGACGCCAAAACCAAGTCCTGCGCTTTGAAGAAAGTTCCCTTCACGAGACGAACATCGCTCTCCCACGCACGAGCTCAAATGTTTCTCTGCCGGACATCGAGCATGATAACTCATCTAAACTGGATCATTTGCTCAGAAAGTACCGGATCGACGGCGAGAAGGAGCGGTTCTGGACGACGGAACTACTGCGCCGCATTCTCACCAAAGAGCGGGTTTTGGCCGAGCTAAAGGGTTGCTTAAGCTCTTCGGCCTCTCACCTCCAACGATTTGCAGACTTGATCTGCCCAGACCCTAGAGATAAAAGGAGCCAGAGTTATCTCAAGGTATTCTCAATCCTCCTGTTGGTTGACAAGCCAGGCGAAATCGGAAAGTTCGTCGACGCTCAACTATGCGATGAGAAACTGCCACTTATGGTTTTTGAGCCAGTGGAAGTTTCTCTGTGTCTCGGGGCAGGGCCAAAGGAGCCTCTCCGACTATTTGCAGGTTGGAAGATCCCCGAGAGAGAATTGTTTGAGAGTACACAGTGGCAGATCACGGTTCCTTTCTTTGAAAGATACGCCGATAAGACGTTCAAACCCTATGACTTGCCACCCCAGACTATCTTGCCCTGGTGCAAGCGGTCAAAACAGCATCAAGTCTCTGCGGGTCAATCCGGTAGGGTGGGTCAAGGCGCCTTCGCAGAGGTCTCTCTTGTTCGCATCCATCCAACGGCCCATGCATTCCATGAGATATTGCGAGAGGTACGCTTCGCTCATGGCACACTCTGGGCAACGATGCACTAATCTACTGCCTTTTAGATCAACTTAGACGACCGCGTGTTCGCCGTGAAGAAGCTCTCCAAGAGCGATTGTAACAACCAAGCCAGGTTTCGACAAGAACTGAACCAATTGATGCGCTTCAATGGCCTGGTGCACAGCCACCTTGTCACGCTTCTATGCACCTTTACATTCAGAGACCAGTATCATTTCATTTTTCCTCTGGCGAACTGCAACCTCGAAGAACTATGGGACGAGACTGAGCTTCCCTGGGACATCTCAACTGCCCGATGGGCCTCGCAGCAGCTCTTGGGCATCATGGGTGCACTCGACACAATACACAATCCCAAGCACTTGACACATGATCTGGAAAGGCGGTTCGGCAGACATGGGGACATTAAAAGCGACAACATCCTCTGTTTCACCTCTAACAATGCCTCTAAGGACAAAATCCTAGTCATATCTGACTTTGGTTTGTCGTCGTTCAACCGCTACATTAGTCGGTCGAATATCCCAAACAGGGATGTGCCCCCGGTGCCCGGTTACCGTCCACCGGAGTGCGATTTGTTGGGAGGAACTGTTTCTCGAGCCTTTGATGTATGGACAATGGGCTGCCTGTATCTCGAATTTGTCACCTGGTTGCTGGGAGGAAATAAGTATCTCAAAGACTTTGAACGGCAACGGACGACCCAGTACATCACTGGTGCAAACAACGACATCTTCTTCGCCTTGAAACGAACAGAGAATCAGTGCGGCCATGTAGCACAAGTCAAGCCCGAAGTCACGAACGTGAGTGTTGATGGATTTGCTGCTGCAATGAGCTAGACTGACAGATTAGTGGATTAACACCTTACGTCAAGACCCGAAATGCTCCAAGTTCATCCTTGACGTCCTCGACATTATTGATCAAGAGATGCTTGTTGTGATATCGGCCGATCACGAAAGGTCACCGTCGGGCAAATTACGGGCTCGGTTTCAGGACGTCAGTTCGAAGTGTCGGGACGAGAGCTATTGTCTACAGAGAGATCCAAGCCCACGGGTTTCCCAGGCTGCGATACCAGTCGAGGCTCCTCTGAATGCAGAGGCAAGAAAGATGATTAATGAAAACAAGCCATACTTAGAAGTTCATTCTGGGAAGGCAAAAAAGTCGATGTCACAGGAAGCATGGAGGAAGATGGTCTGATTCTGTCTTGGAGTGGCAAGCTTTATGGTTTGACATAAAAATTCACGAACGTGTCATGTGTGCGAAATAATTATGTATGCCTTGCGGGAGTACTAGCTTAGTTCTGCGATTAATTAACTAGGAAGTGAAATTTCGCCCCAGACTTGCAACCATCTCTCCAGTTCTGTGTATCACGGTTTATGCTACACCATCAAAGTCTTCAGACTAATGTCTCTAGCTTCGATAATGTTCATGGATTTTCTGCCTCAGTGCCGCCAGTTCAGCCTAGAAGTCCAAATTAGTGAGAACCTCACAGCTCAGCGTCGTGTTCATACTGGTTTCAATAACCGAGGGATCGTGCAGTTCCATCGAGCTCGTGCCCACTTGTATCGATCGTTAGCTACGTTCAGGCGCTCTGTATTTGCGACGACGAATGCTTACTTTTACCGTCGCCCGTCCGGCGCCGAATGTCTCTACCAGAAATAGCTCTAGAGCCTCCTGGTCGGCGTACCTCGCAGAAACTACCTGGACTACCATTGGTACACAGAGGCGTTGGGTGGTTTGTGGACAGCGGTGGCTGAACGGGGCTGAAAAGCGTAAGATTATGGTCAGATCTTCGACACGAGTTTGGGGGCTCAAGGCGTTTTTTGTGTCCCTTTCACTGGCGTTTCCGAAAAGCGATGACAAACCGGCCGACATTTTGCTCGCAGGCAGATGGGCTGAGGGTGCACGAATGCAGAAAGGCAACAAGGCAATCTGCAGAGTGTCTCTAGGCAGAAGTTTCGCATATTTGGGTTCCCCCATTGGTGGCCTTGATCATTTCGTGGCTATGCGTGCAGTGTGCCTAGTCTCACCGTGATCACGGTTGACAGTGCCGGCAGTTAATGTGGCACAACCACCTACAAGAGGGTCACACGCCGTAAGTTAGCGGCTCTCAGGGCGGAAATGATGCAGCCCAGGCCGACGAGCCTGCCGGGACATTATCTCCCTCATATCATGCATATGTCTTGATGGGTTGCCCAGTTCGGCAACCTGCTGCCGGCTTGGAGTTGTCGTCCCAAAAACCACGGTACCGAGTTGACAATGGATTGGAATTGCAGCAAAGGGTTTCTGAGCGACGCGGAATTGAACAAAGTGTTCAAGTTCGAGGAAAAGCCTACGACGGTTGTGCGCGTGGGTCCCGGTACACGAGTAAGTGCGATTCGGAGCACGCTTGATTACGGCCATCGCTGACAGTGGGATAGGTTCCGCTTGTTTCGACTCTGAGAGGTCAAAAGGAGTGGGACGAATGGTTCTCTACGGTATCTTCTACCCGAACCTACGCGACTGCTTTCGCACAAAGGAATGGCATGCTGATAAATCTGCTGAACAGGACTGCCCTAAAATTGACGGGTCCTCGTCGGGCTTGGTGCTAATGTAAGGTTGATTGTGTTTCCTTTCTTCTTCGTGTCTGCTGACATCCTTACAGTCTTGCCCGACGAACTGGAGAACTCGAATACCCCGGGGTCAAGAAGGTCACCTCGAACGACTGGTTGCAAACGATCAGGCTCTCGAGGAACAAGGAACAGGATGCGCTGCAAGGAGAGTCGTCCAACTCTCGAGCTTCGAATACGAATACAAATGGCCAAAGAGGCTTGCGCACACTGCCGTTCTCACAAGCGCTGTTCAAAAAGATTATCAGCAAATTCTACGTTTCTCGCTCCATCTCTCGAGCAATTAGTCGAGCCGATGTTCCCACCATCTCAGTCGCCAAGATTGACATGGGAAACGACAATGAGCCGTCTTTTCCCGCATATGGTATGAACCGTGTGTTATCCACCCTCTTGAGATTTACTAACTCTCGCCAGTTTACAATTGCCGAACTTCAAATGCCTGGGGAAATGATTTGGCGTTGACTGCCACCTACTTCCCTCATTGCAACCTGACATTTGCAATTCTCTTTGGCTGTCCGATGTCAGTAGAAGAGCAAATGCTGACGCGTTTGAATCAAGCTACCTCTGAGGCCTTCCACCCACTTTTGGTCCTGGGCATATTTACGGAGCTTGAGAGAATTCGACACATCGAAGTAGTGGAGACTACTATCGATGAGCTCGAAACCAGAATTCAAGAGCTCGACCCAAAGTCCATGGGGATGGAATTCATATCAGCAGCTGAGAAAGCCGAGAGAGACCAAGCAAAGAGGTCTGCATGGTTGGACACAACGTACCTGCGGAACCAGCTCATTAGTTGGAATACGCACTTGGAAAAGCTCCGTCATCACGCGGAAGACCTTAACCAAACAGTGTTCCCGCCTCTGAGCCCGAAGCAGTGTCTTACTGACGCGGGGCTGAGAACGCCATGCGATACAGGGCTGGAGGATCGGGTCTTGAGGTTATTGGATCACGACAGCTTATCTCACATCAAAGAAATCGCCGTCTCGGATGCATCGTCGGAAACTAGTGCGAGCGAGGACTCCCAGGTATGGCAATGCAATTCTTCAAGAGTTGAGCAGAACTAAACAGAGCACAGCAGGGCGAGCCTCATATAGACGCTTTGAACGCCGAGAGAGATGGAAAGATGCGTCAAATCGGGGACAAGATCCAAGACCGCGTTCAAGACATCATTGCAGAGTATGATGAAATGATCCGGGACTGCACAATGAGAGTGGATGGCATGTCCATGGCCACACAATGGGTTCGACCGTCTATTCCTCAGCATTCCAATAGAAGACTACTAACCAGACTAGGCACAAGGTGAGACCAGCACGGAAATTGCTCTCGCTACAAGCCGAGATTCCCAGCATATGAGATCCATTGCCCTTGTCACGATGATATTTCTGCCAGGGACATTCTGCGCGGTAAGCTCTTGGTACCTTGACGCACTTGAGGTCATCGCCTAACACCTCCCTCTCCAGAGCATCTTCTCAACAGGATTTTTCGAGTGGACTGGACCGAAGGGTGATGCTGTTGTTTCGAGTTATTTCTGGATTTTTGTGGTTATGACAGTCGTTTCTACCCTCTTGACTCTTGGATGTTGGTGGTTCTTTGGAGTCTATCGGAGCCACCGTCGCGCACAAGTATGTTAACAAGCTTAGAGAAGCATGAGTATTCGAGAGTATAACCGTAGCTTGGATATTGAGTTTAGTTTTCCGCGTGCATACGTTTCCTGTGAACTGGGGTTGAAACTGATGCTACTGGTACCTCTCCCGACCTGGAGGCTGGGACGGCTCTGAGATTTGATGTCGTGAAAAGACCCATTGCGATTGGAGGTTCGTAAGTAGCGTAAGAAAATGTTCAAAAATAATGTAACATCTTGGTCATGGGCTAATTAAACTTATTTCGGTCCCAGACGCTGATACGTGACAAGTGTTGCCATGAGGATTAATTTCATGAAAGTTTAGAATGTAACTTATCGTGATTCATAAAGTCTATACCTGTCGAACCCCATCACCAACGTACTCCCTTTCCTTCTCGTAGTAATGGCAATCAAGAACTCCGTCAATATCCAAAGAACACCCTAGACCTACATTGTCCCGTCGTAACACACCTCGCTTCATGAAAGACTGTCTCAATATTCCATACGTGGCTACAAATCCCAGCTGACTATGAAAGCTACATCTCCCTGACGCGTTGCGTGATGGAAGATTAGAACTCGTTACTTGAGGCCCTTACAGCGGCGGTAAAGCAAGTTCTGCAACGGAGTGTTAGTATTGTAATAACGCACAAAGATGACATTGCCACTTGGAAGGAGAACTGACCAGATCAAATGTCTTGTCGGACATGATGTTGTAGATGTTGTGGCGCATCTGCGCATTTGATGTTAGATGGTACATATTGTAAGGTTCGGGCTTCGTACCTCGATTCTGATATTCGCATCCTCGCCAAGGATGTCTCTCAGTTCTTGAGAGAGCCTCCGTGGGCTGGCATGGCGGGTATGGAACTCCAACGGTTGCACGGCATTCATTGTTGTTTCTTCGTAGTGGTATGTGGTATTGAGGGAGGAATGATCAAGAAAGCTGTCAGATTGTGTTAAGACTGATTGCGTTGAGACTGATACCGAGAATCAAGAGGATGTAAACCGGGGGAACAATCGCGCTTCTTAAAATCCTCAAGGCTTCACTGTACGTGTGACCCAGCTTCACATTACGACAGAAAACCTATTGGATAAACAGGCATCATCCAATAGGCGCCCAAGATATTTAGAGCGTAGTTAATACAGTTTCACTTTCAGGGCCCGGCTGAGCATGCGGAACACGCGGTGAGCTTGCCTCTTTGTTACTCAGGCAGGCGGCGGCGATATCTTACCACCATGCGAACGCCATGATTGCCTTTTTTCTTTTTACAACCCACGCCCAGCACCTTTTTGGTCCGCGACCGACTGATAAGTATTAATGTTGTGGCGTGTGGGTGGGGGCCGTTTGGCTGCATATTTAGTGTACCAAGGTCGTGTCACACGCGGTTCTTGAAAGAGTCGGGCTGTGCAAGATGAACGTGAGATCCATTTCTGGTGTTCCAGGCTAGAGTAAATCTATTGAGCCCAAGACACCATAAATATTGCCCAGAAATACCGTCTTGTTACACGCAATAAGCCTTGCTAACTTATCCGAAGCCCCAGTGACCGTAATCGACCCGAAACACGCACAACACGTCCCACGGTTTCCGTCATCCGATGGAGCCTTGCGTGTTACCAGCGCGTGCGGGTCAAAGGTTCCATGCATAAGGCGGAGTTGTGGTCAGTCTGCTGACCACCCGCAGAAGGCCAAGCGTTGCAAGGCGAACCGTCACTACATATCTCGTCAAAGGCCCTCCAATGAACTATCCACCTTGCGATCCGAGCAGCTGTGCCGCTCTGCACTGCCTTCAGGCTCCATCCTGCCTTGACGGGTGCTGTCGGTGGTCAGCCCCTTCAGCGGCTCTGTCCGTCGGTTGTTCAGCCGAGCGTTCAGCTAGGCCCAGAAGACGGCCTTGGAGGTTGCAGTAGATTCGGCCTAGTGAGGCTGAGGTGGCTATGAATTCTTGCTTGAAAACCAGGCTGGGGAAACGGGTGGCGATAAGCGTCCCCATTTGGTGCTGCCCTGTCCTGAACCGTCCCAGCCGGAACCCACAGACAAGAGGACAGAGAACATAAAGCCCGAAATACCAGGCGTCGTGTCCTGAATTGATTTGTTCGCTCCTATCCCCGGATCCTTACGGCCTACCTACCCAATGACGCCCGAAGTTCAAGTGCATCCGGTACGATCGCCAGCTCTGCCCTGGAAACGCCCCATGACTGACCGATTGACTCAGGTTGCTGGCGGTGAAGCCAACCATTCCTCAGCCAATCTTCCCCTGGTTGTGGCTTGGGATGACGACGTGCAGCTCCAGGCGCCGAATACTCACCTAGCCAGTCCCGGAGCTGGGGGTTCCGTAGGATCTGCCAGTGATGTCAAGGATCTTGGTGATGGCAAGCGTCTTGAGGACCAGACCGAGCAAGAGCAATTCCACCAGGCAGTGTTCCGAAAACGATCAACTGGGAAGTTGGTTTCCAACGCAGGCGCTGGGTTCGAAAATTTCGATGTTCCCGATCACTTGGACGGCGACGACATTGCCACAAGTCCGGATGCTTTATCAGCGCCCGCGGCTGCAGTTCACGACCTCGGAAAAGAAATCCGTCGCGCCTTTCACCACCGCTGGGACAAGGTCTCGTTTCTGCCCAGAAATGAGCTCGAGAGAATCATCACCCACGACATGGTTTCGAAAGAGCTTGCAAAAGTGGGCGTGGTCCCATCAGCCGACTCAGATCAACTGGAGCGCATGACTTGCCAAATCATGGATCTTCAGAAGCTTTCCAATTGGTCTACGTCGAGAAGGAAGATTTTTGCTATTCTTACCTTGATCGAAAGGGTGGAAACGATCAAAGACTTCATTGAAGACGGCATTTTTGACATCCATCTTCCATTCACGTACTCAAGAACAACAGATACGTGGGAGGGAAAAGATGAACATGGGATATGCACGCCTATTAACGTTTTCAAGAGTTGGAAGCCACATGAATGCGAAGGCTTTGCTTTTCAGCAGCCGAAGATACACGTGCCCATCTTCAACTTGGCCACGAAGGCGGCCCCCAAGGTGAAACGTTTCAAACTCGCCGAAGAGACGGTTTTACCTTGGATTGAAAAGCCCCAGCTCTTGGGCCGCGGAGGCTTCGGCGCTGTTGTCAAGGTCAAAATACACCCTCATCATCTGAGACCTAAATCGGTAGGCTTTACCTCCCTACAAAGACGTACTGGGCTAACCGGGGATGCAATCACGCCACTCAGAACGAGGACGCATATTACGCGGTGAAACACATTGAAAAGTCGAGCGACAGAGCAATTCCGACGGAACGCGAAGATCCCATTGACCGCGAATTCAAAGATGAGTTGAAAAACCTGAATCGGTTTGCTGAGAAGGAACACCCTCATCTCATCAGACCTTTATGCGCCTTCTCAGTGGGTACCGAACACCACATCATGTTCCCGTGTGCCGATGGAAACCTGCTGGAGCTCTGGAAGAAGTCCCCCGAGCCACAAGCTTCCAAACATGATGGTGCTAGGGCTTTGTGGTTGTGTAGGCAGTGTCAAGGACTTGCGGAAGGGCTACTAACAATCCATCGACATGAGACTGGTAACATCCCTGGGTCCTACCTAACCTCGGAGATTACAAAGAAGCACGGAAGACATGGGGATCTGAAGCCCGAGAACATCCTTTGGTTCAAAGACCAAACCAGCGAAGAAGGGGGTGACAACACGGTCATGCTCAAAATTACAGATTTCGGCCTCATGAGATTCCATGGGACTATGTCGATGTACAATGATGACGCAGCTAGCCTTGCTATTTCACGTACGTACCGAGCACCAGAGTACAACATCAAGAATGAAGTCTCGCAGGCTTACGACATCTGGTCTCTTGGGTGTGTGCTTCTCGAGTTTGTAACGTGGTACTTAACAGGATGGAAGGGAGTAGAAGATTTCTCGACGTCAAGGATGGGGGAAGACCAACAATCGTTTATTTATGAGGACATTTTCTTCAGCTACGACAACAAAGATGCAACCTCCAGGGAGCCAGTAGCCTCGGCAAAGAAGTCCGTCACCAAGGTATGTATTCCGAGCTATCAAAGAACCCGTGAGACTGACTATCTCGGTCCTAGCATTTCGCACATCTCCATGGCCATCCAAGTTGCCCCGATTTTATACATGAACTTCTTTGGTTCATAGAAGATAAACTTCTCCGCATGGCCCCTGAGAAGAGGGCCAAGTGTCCAGAAATCTACAAGAAGTTCAACGAGCTACGAGAAAAATGCGAGAAGGATCTTGATTACTGTCTCGAGCCTACCAAGCGCCAACCGCTCCGCACCGGAACTAACGACTCACAACTTTGCCACAAGCCGCCTCGGGGCCCTTCGGACGTTTTCAGACACTCTATGAAGAGACCTCCGCCTAATGACTGGACGGAGCCGCCCCGGAACGCACCCGGATATTCTCCAGCCACTCGTCCCCAATCGCCACTCCGGACCGAGCATTCCAGGGGCGATACCCAAGAAGACGAAAACGCAGATGTGGAAAGTCAACCAGTGAAGCTGCACCATGAAGAGATTTTCAAGAACGAGGAAACGCAAGGTGGAACCACAGAAGTCTTCAGCCACCAGGCGGCTGTGGGTTCACTCATAAGGACTGCCTCTCCAAGACCAACAAGCATGCCAAATATCCAGGAGTACGTCTCAGCCAGCTCCACAAATGCAGTTGTTTCACCAACGGCGTCTACACCGGAACCGCAGGGTGGACTGCAAGTGCCGCACACGTCAAGACCGCCTTCGAGTGCGACCTCGGTTAGTCAAGAGGCAAATCCTAAAGCCAAGGATAGGGAATATCAGCCAGGAGTCCAACGGAATCAAACACCGTCAAGCAATGCGGGCTATGGCCGGCAGGACAAGGATACGCTGAGGGTGCGGTTGAAGTCCTTTGTAAAGGGTCTGTTTTGCTGCCCTGGGACAAGGGGTTCATAGTCCTACACCGAGTTTGTACATAACGCTAGCAAGTTGGTGGATTCATTGTACGTAGTTTAAGGTGTTTTATTTCTAGTAAATACTAAAAGACTAAGGTTATTGATCATACAAGTCCATATGACCTACGTGACAAGTTGTCTCATTGACTAGTGGACAGTATGACATACTAGTTAGGATGGAATTCTTGACTACTATGTCAACAGCCGTCGAGCCAAATCCTTCATGGTTTTCTAAACAGCGCGTGACTAAATTGAGGATAGAGAAGATCCATCTAGATAGCGTGAATTAGCTGACTCCAAAATGGGGGCATCTATTGGGGTTGACTTAAGTGGCATCGCGGTTCGAAGCATAGGTGATGGCTAACCACTCCAGCCCTTTGGTGATTCCCTCTGTCATGTACGCAAAGCCCATGAGCTCGGGACCTTGGTTTTGCGGAATGACCCAGCGAGCTTTAGACTAAGGTCTCCCTACTTTCGAAGAGCAGTTTCTATTGGGAGTTCTAATTGTACCGGAATTTCGTGTTCCCCATCCGGCCGATAGCACCCGTCCAGTTAAAGCCCGCGCGTCCCACATCGCCAGGAATTATAATGATCGAAGGCGTGTAGTAGGGCCAGGAACTCGTCACTAACCATGCAACAAAGCGAGTGAATACACAATTCGCAATAGGTTTGATAGTCCAGTTTTATAACTAGGCAGGTAATTAATAGCATGAGTATATTTACCTCTACGAGCCGCGTTGATAGTCAAAGGGACGTGACGGCGAGTCTATCTCTCCCTCCAACCAAGGCTTCAGTTTACAGACCCATCCCACTATAACTAGCCAGCAATAGTATCACGTTATAGTCCGAGCGGGCATTTGAATTCAGGATGCGCCCCACCCGTAGAAAGCTCACCATCTTTACAACATCGGCACGTAGACATCCTCTTGGCACCATGGCAGACCCGGAATACCTGGCGCGCCTGGCTCACATTAGATTAGAGCACGAACAACGCGAAGCCGAAGACAAACAGCACAGAGAAGAAAGGTGCCGACAGAACGAGCTTCGCCGGGGACAAATGACACCCGAGAAGCGTGCGGCAGATGTTGAGGACGAGAAGCGGAGGAAAGCGAGCAGGGAGAGATTAAAAGCGGTTGAAGGCCTAGATCTCGTCATGATGGATCTCAGCGGAGAGTCCCTCGGTCCAAATCAGCAAGGCTGCTCTCTTTGGGCAGACTCCATATACACTTGACTGGACGGCTTTTTTGCGCTCGTTGGGCGGCTACAAGGAAGAGATGGGCGACATCACACATTCCAACGCCGGTCTCTTGAGCTAACGGACGTGAGCCAGAAGAATACCTGGCTTCCCCCTTTACCACCACGACATCAACCTCCAAATCTCTTCGTTGACGACGACTTGAGCATCACGTTTGTCATCGACTGGGCGATCTCCTCCACTGTTCCTCCAGCCCAGCTGCTCGCCGCCACATCCCAGGGACTTGGTGTTAGATTTGTTGCTAGTAAATGCCTTCCGCTCCGACTTCGAAACCGAAAATAGAATGACCGGTGGGTGAATGATCGAGTCCAACTACTGGAAGGTCGGCCGGATGGTCTCACGTTTCAGGCGCCTGGTGAACCTAGATGCTTTACAAGACTATGGCCCATATTGGCAGCACGAGCCACGACCCGGGATGCGCTCGCACTGGCCAGCGAGCCAGCAGCCTGAGAGCGAGATCTATCGGCGGGAGAAGAAGTACTTCGACACAGTTGGCGCCAGGAGACTCGCATTAGCTCGCAAGGTGACACTCGCAGCCAAGATGAATCCGCTATTCGTGGCAGATGGGCGGCTGTGGCGCTGGGTTGATGCAGTTGTGGAATTACGACGGCTTGGAATCTGACGTCAAAGGTCTATCCACTCCTGATATCACAACAAATTTCATAAAAGAACCGAAAATAAGAAGCGTTTCTCTCGAAGGTTTCTCGCGTTGGATGGCATGATCTTCCATTGTCGGAAGAACGGCACTCACACGGCGTGACATGGAGCTTTCTTGAAGCGTCCTTGAAAATTTGGGGACTCAGCATCTGGTATATCTGACATTGGGAAAGCATTAAAGTAAACAACAAATTTTGAGCATTGATGAGGTTTGGCTACTAAGTAACTAGACTTCTGGACCCTCGAGGCCCAAAACAAGGACCGCATGCCGAAAACACAAGTCTCGCTATAACGAGACAGAGAACATATTCTAGCCAACATAAACCAGGGTAGAGAACCTTTTTTCATCATCTACCTCATTCTCAGACCTCATCTTCACACTACTCCCACAAAGCATTAGTCTTCGCAGCAACTTCGTCTAATCATCTGTCTCACTTGCCCAACCCTACCAACGTCACCATGGCCGTCAGCAAAGCCCAGGAACTCGTCAACAACGCCAAGTGCGGCGTAAGTCTTGCCTTTGCATTCGAGCTCTCCTCTTTTTGGTGCCCAGGCTAACTGAATTGTGATGGATAGAAATGCGGCAAGGAGGTAAGCGATGTACCCCTTTTTCCTTGGCCCTCCTGCGACGAAGCGTAATCAGTGCAAGCCGTGGGCGTCAACTGGACGAGCGCTCGTGGGAGTCAGCTACGGCTACCCTCCCTCCCTCCCCTCCCCCCCAGACCAATATTCCAAATGTGTCTCAACGTTCAAGGCTAACCTTTGGCCAACCTACAGGGCTGCAATGGACATTGTCCCAGCTGCACCATGGAACTGGGCCCAAGTGGACAATGCAGCAGCTGCGTAAGTATCCTCTTGGTGTCTGCAGAAGATCCTATCTAACTAGAATGAACAGAGTTGAACTTGGCGCTAAGAGAATGGGGTGGGAATGTTGGAGGGGGTGAAGAGTGAAGATGCGCCTTGCCTTCATGGCATTTCCTTTCTTTCATGCGACGTTGGATGACTGTGCACCTGATCAATGCCATCAACCTCGTCAGCCTTCAATAGGCAGCTCTACACAGTTTTACCTTCATTTCGCTTGGCAACGGCAACACACTCGTATTTCTCTCTTGCTTGGCAAACTAGCTCGAATACAACAGGGTATCCTCAACTGTGTCTGTAACCTTGTGGTTGATATGTTGTCCATGCACCGGCGTCCTGAATCTTTATTTCCCCATAACGATACCATCCTGCAAATTGCACGAGTCACGCTACTATACGTTTGAAACTTGAAGGCCTCGGGTGAAGATTGGAGGACTTTCTTATCCCATTACCTTTCTCCGCCTGCTCAGGTATATGTTTCCCCTTTTCTGTACCAAAAGACATGTCCAAGACTTGAGATGGTTACAACGCTCCCGACCTTTTGGCTCTTTGTCACTTGGCGTGTAGCTACGTACCTCTTTTACGTACAGTACTACCACAGCGTCAATGCTTGGCTATCTGTTGCCTTGATGATACTTACTGTTTAACGTATTTGGTGTGGCAGACACGCAGTTATTCGGATATAACTTCAAGATAAACCTACATCAAAGCCACGGTCTCCAGCATTACGTTCCTAACAGCCGTAACCTAGGATAGGTCTCATAGCTAATAGATGCGATATACACACACTCTCTCTCACAAAGAAAAAGAACTGGGAGTGGGTTAGTAAAAATTGTTGCTCTCATAACGTCAAGTTGGGACTTTACAATCCTCCATGAATTATCGCTGCAAACAATTGCTTCAGCCGGCATATTGTAGCTGACATCGCAGATCCACGACATGAACAGTGACACGGAGGATGGCACGCGTTGCCTCTGCATAACGACCTGATGCGGATTCTGTCACTTTTGAACTGCTGCACGACAGGATCCTTGCACTCGCGTCTGCAACCATCACCGAGGTCAAGCCGTTGGCCTTTACGCTGGCTACATGGCCGTAGTCCTCTGCCCCCAGTCTCCGGCTTTTGGAAACGCTACGCGATAGTCCTTCCAACTTTCGTCCTACAAAAAGCGGAAGCGTCGCGAACCGATTGCCCGATGCCAAACGCCAGTGTCAATTCTGTCGAAAGCTGATCCCTGCCCTCCCTGATCGAGAAGCAGACGGAGGACTCCCTGTGACTCGCCAGTGGCCAAAATCAGTCGCTAGTTCGCGTCCAGAACTTCCATCCTTCACGGTCTTCCCGTACCCCTACGCCAACCAGTTGCTCGATACCCTGAGCACCGACGGCATTCTCAAACTTTTTCTGGTCGATCTCTTCGCTGTTCTCTCCATCGGGACCGGTTCTGAATACGGCGGGCCAAAGCACGCCGACTCCGTCGGCACCTAGGATCGCCTCGTATTGTTGAAATCCCTCCGCGATGAACTTCCGTTCCAGTTCTTCTACAGTTTCCTCGTCGACGTCTGATCGGAAGAGTGTAATGGCACACCCACCGCCTCCGGCACCAGTGAGCTTTGTCCAGCCGATACCTGCATGGTCTACAAGCTCGCGGACGCGCTCTAGGCAGGGGTGAGAGACCCCTAGTGCATCTAGCAATCCGTGGTTCATGCGGATCAACGTCCCCAAGCGGTCGATAGCATCGACATTGTCGTCAAAGTTGGTAGATGATATAAGCTCCAATGCCGAAGCGGTGAGTTGACCGATCGCATCCAAGATTAACTCTATCGTCATAGGGTGATCGTCTTTCAGCCTTCGTACTTTTCCTACTTGTGTAGCCGTGGAGCGCGGTTGTCTGGTGTCGACGAGAAGGAGTCGTAGTTTCGGAAAATTGAGGAGAGGAGTAACGGATGGTGGCCCAGATGTGTTTTTGTGGAAAAGCACGGCTTTCCCTCCAGTAGACACCGTGTTGTCCACCCCACTGGGATCTCCGTGGCTGCATAACTCCCCCACAAATGCCCACTGGTTGATGCGTTCGATTTGTATCTCGGCTTCCTTGAGAGGCTGGTCGGGATGAGGTCCTGCCAAGGTGCGTATCTGAAGGAGTAGCGCCGTGCTCAGGCAAACACAACGCTAGCACTACTACCCAGGCCGGCACCAATTGGAATGGTTGATCGAAGGGTGTAGACAAATCCAGCACTTTGCGAGGAGCCTAATGAGAGGAAGAGGTAGAGGAAAGAGGTCGCAGATCGTACATGCATTTTCCGCTGCTTCTCTGGAAGATCCCTGGACACGGCCTCCGCATGCGGTGCGATGGCGTTGAGCAGGTCCGGGTCAAGAGAGTCGACGATAGAGTAGTAGAACTTTTTCTTGGAGGAGTGGTTGAAAATATGCCACGGTAGAGTGTCGATCTTCCACGTGTGGTTCAAGCCAATATCTCTAAAGTTCAGGGTGACGGTGCGTTGGGACTTGGAGAGGGTGGTGACAAGGAGGTAGGATCTGAGTGAAATGGCTGCGGCAACTGCTGGTTTGCCAAAAACCGCGGCATGTTCACCGAAGACGATGACTTTTCCTGGTGCGGACACCATGAATGCAGGCGCCATTGGCGACGAAACTTTTCTCTCCATGGTCTTGGATTTTGGGGCTCATCGAAAAGAAATTTCTCGAGCACTTGGGCAGAAATTTCAAGCCTGAGCACGTGCTATAAAGCGTGATCGTTGACTCCCTTTATCACTCCCAGCCCATCATCACTTTACTTTACTTTACTACCTTTACACTACTGCCTTTCTAGTAATGTTACCCTATAAGTCCCAAGAGGTATTTGCTATAATCCTTATCTAGTACAAAAAATGCAGCCTTATTGCAAACAAGGGGTTGTTAGGTAATTCCGCAATTGGATGAGTCAGCAAAGGACGGAATGGACTCGTCACACTGGTCCTCCCAGCCACCTAGAAATCTTGTCCCCCAAAAAAAGGCAAACGCCCTGTGACGTTCGTTCCGGTTCCGGGGAGCAGAACGAGGCTGGCCGATTGGCTGGTCTGATTGGCCGGCCGGGAGACAGCACGATTGACGCGCCGAGTGAGACTTTTGCCTGGCTGCGCTGCGAACAACCTGCTTACCTTTCGTTTTCCTGTGCTTTTGCTCCATATCTTCCCAAGAACAGTATAGCTACGCCATCGGTGCTACCACGACTCCTTCCCCTTCTCCACTCCCCTCCACACGAACCCGGGGTACCTGGGACTCTGGTGGCGATGGGGGCAGGATGGATGTATACGCTTCCAAGCAGCAAAACCTCCGGGTCGCCCCCCCCCCATCCATGCTTGTTTGGGAGTGTCCGCAGTGAAAGCGGGATGATGGAATCGATGACTGTGACTGCGACTGCGAACGGCCGCAATTGGCCTTGTTGGGTTCCATTTCAGCTCCAGGTCCAGGTCCAGCTCCCTCCCTACCTGGCAAGCTTCCATGCGTAGCTCTTGGCCCAGTGCGTCTGTCTGTCCGTGTGTCTGTGTCTCTCCCAGCTTGTCTCTCTCAGCCTCTGTCTCTGCAGCCCAGCTGTCTCTCTCTGTGCCGTCCGTCTGTCTGAACCATCCTGGTTACGCTCCTCTCCCTCTCGCCCGTCTCACTCACTCCCACTCCCACTCACCCACCCAACCTCTCTCCCTCCCTCCCTTCCCTTCTCTTTCTCTCCCATTACATCCTCACATCCCCATCAATCATCCCAATCTCCCTCCCAACTGTCGTTCCTCCATCCCAATCGCACCCAAACCAACCCACTCCAAACCCACACATAACCGCCACCATGGTCCGCAGCCGACGAGGTCAGCCCGAGGAGGAGGAGGAGCTCGTCTCGCTCCCCGAGGAATCCGATGCTGAGGAGGAAGAGGAGTAAGTTTTGCCTTTTTTTTGTCCCTCTCTTTCTGCCCGCTGTCACGGAATTGCTTCTTGTCGCAAACTGCCCTTGCGCTCGCTTCGCGACGCTTTTTTTTGTCCCGGGTCCAATGCGCCCGTCATGCGCGTGCGATGCGATGCGATGCGGATGCGCCCAGTGACGTCGCATGCGCGGGCGCCCTCCTCATTGCCATCGCCATCGCCATCGCCATCGCCGCAATGCATCGCCCGCCATCCACGACAACAGCTCTCAGTGCCCCATCTCCCACTCCTTCAAGCCATCATCACTCACGACTTCGTGATCTCGTGCTGACACCGACAGGTACGTCTCCACGGGAGACGAGGGCCCCGCCGCCGACGAAGAGGAGGAGAGCGAGGAAGATGCCGACGAGGAGGAGGACGAAGACGCTGAGGCCGCCGACAAGCCCAAGCTCGACGCCAAGGCTGCCGTACCCAACGGAGCCAAGGCCGCGGACAAGGCCAAGGCCGACGATGAAGAGGAAGAAGAAGACGAGGATGAAGAGGACGCAGAGGGCGCCGACGAAGACGACGAGGCCGTCAAGCCCAACGGCGAGGCCAAGGACACCAACGGCAAGCGTGACACCGACGCCGCCAACGAGGACGCCCCAGCCGGTAAGCCCCATCCCCATCCATCACGTCGTGAAACAACTGCTGACAGCGTGCAAAAGCCGAGGACGAGCCCCCCGCGAAGAAGCGCAAGGTCGTCGATGGCGCCGCCGAGGAGGAGGCAGCCGCCGACGTGGCCGCCGAGGTTGAAGCTTAAAAAGCACCCGGCGAGGTGCGTGGAATGGATCGAGGGCTGGCGGGTTAGATGGTCGACCGAGGCCTTGCATTGTAGGCTCCTCTGACATCGGAAATAAAAATCCCATTTACAAGCAACGCGTCCGCACATTGTAGGATCCTCCCCCCGTGATTAGTAGCCTCTGTCTTCAACACCATTCGTAGAAACCCACAGCCCCCGTCAACGCGTGCGGGAAAAGACGGGCTCTGCTCCCCGCAACCCACTTCCCCGATCGCCCAGCCTCATGGCAAATCTAGATAGATCTCTCCCATCATGCACAAAACAAAGCTAAGATCTCTCTTGAACCCCCGAAAAAAAGCCGCATCGAGTTCATGATGAACCCTGCAGTCCACGTTGAGACCCCGTCATCCAGCGCGGGCCTCGATCCCCCGTCATTGGCTCCGCGGTGGAAGGGAGGGGGGCCCCGGGATAGTAGGGCTGAGGGGGGTTGAGAATGGGGAATTTGCGGACGTTCTTTGATCTTGAGGAGTCTGGGGAGTGGTTTGGGAGGTGGATTGCGAGGGTACCGACGGGGTGGTTCGGTTTGGGCCTGGGCGGTTGTGGTTGATGGGGTGCACTTTGAGCTGCGACCCGGAGAGCTTCCGACCTGAAGCCCAGCCGTCAGTGAGGATTGCCTCGTTCCAAGGGCTTCACTGCGGTGGTCATGGTGACGCCGAGGTTGTCGTCGCCCGCGTGCGATGATGGCTGTCGCGAATGGGCCCACCCACGGGACTGGCGTTGGCGGTCGAGGATGCGCAAACTCGGCCGATTATTGTCGCGTTTGGTTGTGGCTCGCGATGGCGAGAGCCGAGGACAGATGGACGGCGAGAAACAATATCCGGGGTGAATCAGGACCGTTGTGGTGAAGGGAGAGGACGACGCTCGGAGCCTGTACGGAGATGCGACGGACGACACAGCTCTACCAATGACTACCACACACATGGCGACCTGGTTAATTCCCAGAGCCTAATCACATCTCCTTTATCATTTCTGATCCAGGACCCAACAAAGACAGACCACCCATGCGAGGACAAACTGAAACCTTAAGCAAGGTATGTGCAGATGCAGTTCTACGTATGCTGTGTCGAGATGCAAATTACAGCATGTGTTGGTGTCGGCAGGCCCCGTTTTGGGCTTGGCTGAGCCCTATTTTCTGGCCCCCGGAACATGTATCGGAAGTACCTGCACGAGAGGCCATATTTAGGTATCTCGCATAGTACTATGAACTTGGGGATAATATTGAGGTGCGCCCGCGCCCTGGCTCTCCTGGCACAATTGAAATGATGGTTTAGCGGCGTAGAGGTTCAACCCTACTTGTTTTCAACAGTAGACCAGTGGTTTGTTAAGCGCACGACAGACCCCTTCTCGATTGCTCATTTAGTTACCCTATAGTCGACGAACTTACATCTAGCGTTAGAGTAGCGAAAAGGATAGGCGCCTCAAGGGATAAGCACTGAAATCTTGCATCAAAGCACTGCCGCCGTTCACGGAACTAATATACCTGCAGCCTTCACGGCTCTCGCAATGTACCCGATAATGCATGATCTCAGGGCCTAGGGAAGATCTTGAATGAGAGGAACGGTTAGCCGGTGAGGGTGACAAGCTCAAGCCACCCGGAAGCTATCGTTATACTGAGGTGGGCAAAGTTTGACGTCGACGGGCGTCTGCTTAATGACTCCCCCCTGAAACATTCCCTATTCTTAGACGCGCTTGGTGACGCATGGGTCTTTCTACGATGCATTTGACTGGTGGCGCGTTATGGTTCTTAAGACCACCACCTCGCTCATGGTGAACCGCTCTGACATCGATGTCAGCGTAGTTACCTTACATTAGATTGATGAATACACTGTCTTCCGCATTTTAATATAATGTACAATACCTCTGGGGTAGCTCGTCGTCTACGTTACCGGCTAAGATCCAGTATCCGTCCCCAACAGTCTCAACGCCTGGAGTCGGAGTCGGCGGTTGAGGGTAAGGGCTCGACATAATGCCTTTGCCTGGAATGATCTGGGACAAGACAAAACTGCCACTTAGGTTACGCCAGACTTCGTAAGGCAGGCGTGATATCTGATGCACCCCCAGCTTGGCCCTCAACTCTTCGCGAAGGGCTTCGTAGAACGGGGTGAAGACGCTGCGTGAAGGCGAGATGGTGAATTGGTGAAGACCCGGTCTACTGCGGCGCACGAATGCGTCTACAGGCCTGAAGATGCCCTGGAAGTCGACGCGGCGAAATTCGCGCTCGTTCGTCTTGAGTGCCAGGTGTAGACGAGTGAGATTGGGGAAGTTGTCAGAAAGTATGGTGAGGATGCTCTCCAGGGGTTCTTCTTCAGGGATTGCGCTTGAACGTGGCCCTTGACGTAACTTGAGTGGCCAGACGATCTCAAGAGATGTAATGTCGCACAACCGCTGGGATAGCAATAGCTGAGGGAGGTGCGTGACGAGGGTGTGGCCTGAAATGTGGATGGTGTTTGTTGTATAAAGAATATGGATACCTTCGGTATAACTGCATGACTCTATTAGCGAGGGGGCAGGTTCAGGCGAGTTTCAGTCTTTGACACTCACGCCTGGCGACAGCTCAACAGCCAGCCCATAATGCCAATATGGCACTTCAGAGGATACTCGCCCGGCCAAAGCTCACAGCGATGCTGCGCTCCCAGTCGACAGTAATCGTCTCCAGGCTCTGGGACTTCCTTGTACCGATCTGACGAGAATCTTCGGTGATGAGGCATTACTCGATGGCATACGGAGCCCCACCATTGCCAGGACTTGGGCACGCTGAGATCCCAATTCACCACGGGCGGAATTGAGTGCCCGACGGAATCGATGCCAGCATGGTTGATGATGGGCCGGGAACCAGGGGCTAGGGCGGCCGTGGGATGGACAAAGGAGAGGTCCATGTGCACGATGGCGTCGCCAAAGGCTAAGACAAGTATCTGATATCGCAGTTCTCTGGGAAGCTTCTCGAAGATCGGGGAGCCGGTAGTCAAGACTTCTTTCGAGGACGATGGGGTCAATGCGTACGGCCGCGTGCTAGGAAGCCAAGGGAGATCTGTGAGATTTTCCTCTGGGCGCATCGAGTGCGTGCGTCTCCTGCCAAGTTTGCCTTCAAGCCAATTCCCAACCTTGAACTTCATGATGGGGGTGGTCAGCTGTGATAGTGTGAGGTGGTATTGGAGGATGGGGAGAGATGGAGGACAGCCCGCGTGATAAGTTGCAGGGTGCGGCTCGTTTTAAGGAAGTAGAAGGGGTGACGCTACAGTAGCAATTTCTCATAACACGCACTGTACAGGCTTAACTCAAGTCGCATTGATGGCTACATGGTGCAGCTTTCAGAGGATAGGGTTATGTCTTGCGGCGACATCTAGCCAACAGATTTCGAACGATACTAGCTAGTTAATCTAAAGCAGGGTCTACACAATGTGGCTTGCTTGAACGTACAAGCGTCTTGGCCAAAACCTTTCCTCAAACTACGCAACACTCCGAACTATCATTCATATAGCTAACTGTACAATGTAACATCCGGAAAGATTCTTCCTAAGATAGCAGTTCACCTTTCTATTATGTTGGCACCGGGGGCCCACTTGTGATGGTTGTCACCGCTCCAGCTACTCCAATGCAGTAATAGTAGTCCGGCCAGAGGTTGCCGCACTCTGTGCCCACAGCCGGGTTCCACTCAATGAACTGGCTACAAAAGGGTCAGCGTCTAGCTTTAACACCGGCAAGGTTGATTCTAAACTTACTCGGTACTGATTCCAGCAGACTGGGCCATAGACCAGCACAGGTCACCGGATTGCATCAGGTAGAACCGCCGGCACTCGGACGTCATGCCCTCCCGGACAGGAGAAGGGGTGGTTATAGGCTCATTACCTGAGGTTGTGCTAGATTGCTGGGTCGAAGACGTCCTGGTTTCTGTTTCAGTGGGCGTCAACGTCGCCGTAGTGACGGACTCGTCTGTGTCTATGCCGACGCAGATGTAGTAGTCGGCATCCAAACCGTCACACTCTAACCCAAGCGCTGGATTCCAATCTATCAGGTTCTCCTCGGTGATGCTGTTGGCGGAAGCAATCGACTTGCACGTGTCATCTTCAGACACGAGCCAATAGCTGATGCAGTCCTCCGAGATGCCAGACTGCGTGGGCATGTCGTCTCCAGGGGCGGTTGGAGTTGGTGCGCCATCAGTCCGCGTGGTCGGCGTGTCTGCCTTGCCAACGCAGTACCATGTGTCTTGTTCAATGTCTGTGCAATCCTCAAACACTGACGGATTCCAGGCAATGAAGTCCTCGACATCAAAGGTGCCGAATATGCTGACGATGAGGTCGCAGGTATCGTCGAGGGTTGTGAGATACCAAGCCGCACAATCATCCGGACTTCCTGTCGGAACCGGTGATGGCGTGGTTGTCACAGTGGGAGGCATGGGGTTCCCACTCTCGTAGGCTCCAACACAATACCAATTGCCTGACCAAAGACCATTGCAATCCCCATCAAGGACTGGGTTCCACTCGAAGAACTGATCTTGGGTGACGTAGTTATAAATGTCGAGGATGGCCTCGCAGTTTTCGTCAGCCCCGACCTGGTGAAAGTGTTTGCAACTCTCGGGCATGGGGCCATGAGACGGCACGGGCGAGAAGCTCGAGTTGGCCGTGGGGTAAACCGTCAGCTCGTGGGAAGTCGGCTCCGGTAGCGGCGTGAAATCCGACGTTGAAGTAGACCACTGGAGGTCTGGCTCTGGCCAAATGCCACGCACACTCACGCAGATCCAGTAATCTGCGTACAACCCGGAGCAATCTTGGTGGAGCTCAGGGTTCCATTCGTGCCTGTTGGAACGCACGGTGAGTCAAAGCCGCTTTCAAACCCGCCTTCAAGAGCTACTCACAGCTGCTCTAATGTCATAAATCTACCGTACTTGTTCATGACGTTTTCGCACGTCTGACCAGCCACGACAAGGTGCCAGCGATTGCATGCAGCCGGCTGTCCAGCCTGGGTTGCCGTTGGTGGCCATGCGGTGTCGATGGTTGGAACAGTGATGTTCCAAGTAACGATGGGCTCCCGAATGGAATACGTCGTATTCTGGGAGACAGTCGTAGGAGTGGTCGTGACAGACTCTGAGTTCGAAGTGGTTGAGATGACGGAAAAAGAGCCCGTCGACGCCGCCTCGCCAACACCTACACAATAGGCGTTTCCAAGCCAGAAGTTCTGCAAGCAGTCGTCTGATACAGCCGGGTTCCATTCCAGGAATTGATCACGGCTAATGCCGTATAATTCTGGGACAGTAGCGCAGGTATCGCCTTCTACGATGGTGTGCCAGGCATTGCAGTTGTCGGGCTGGCCTTCGTGAACAGGCCCACCTGGGCTGGTGTCTTGGGCAATGGCAATCTGTAGCCAAACGCCCAGTAACAGAGAGGAAGATGCAATGCGAAGTGCCATTGATGTTAGCATCTTGACTGGTTGTTGACGACGTGAAGCCAGTCGAGATGGGACTAGATGGTCGGCGAGACAGACGGGCAAGACAAACAAGCAAGACAGGCGGGCAAGATTGACTGGCAAAGCAGGCAGCCGAGGCAACCCGGAGGAAGGGATCACAAGACCATCAGGTGCAGAGCCCACGAGGTGCTCGTGCAAGGGGCACATCGCCAACTGCGGAAGATGAAAAAGGGGCCGCGGTCTTTCATGCCGGAATAGTGGCACACAGCCGTGTCACAATTCGTTGCAACCAACAAGCCGTCGCATCGGCGTGAGTGATTTTTATCGCAAACTCGTACAATGGCCTCATAGTTCATGTCCACGTAATGTCCTGACTAGCAAGTCCAGGACTTGTGATGGTTCGTGTTGGTGGTGAGGAACGGTAGTAGCCCGATGCAATCCCAGCCCCGGATGCTACTGTACGCCAATCAGCCAATGGCGTCGAGTGGCTTAACGCTGCGTGAGGAGGAAGCAACCTTAATTTTAAGCGTACTGGTACTTGTATCGGTACCTCAAGATTGCAATGTGGGATTCCGCCTGTAACTCTGTGGGGAGATCGATCTCATCCCTGCATCCCAGAATCGCTGGATTCGACAGGCGGCCGAGGTTCGTTAAGGGAGCACCGAAGTCCCATTCCGTGCCCCCGTATCAATTATTCGTAGAGTGGCCGGTACGCCCTTTTGAATCCGGGCACGTCTTGCTCGTGGTCATTCAGCATCGACTCAGCGGAGCCGTTATTCGCGGCCCTTTCACTCACGACCGTTTCCCCCATTCTTTCCCCTCGACTCGGATCATATACGGCCACAAGGGTGTCTCTTCGCCATATTGAGCCTATTACACCTAAACCATGCTGCTCTTCTTCTTCTTCTCACTCTTCGCGGCCTGCTTCTTGATCGGCCCGGTCAGCGCCGGCAGCCGTCTTTGGGAACTGCCTATACATCAGCTCCGCGGAAACGCAACTGCGCACGCAAAACGCGCAGTCTCTGTCATCCCCGGCACCGGCGCGGGAGATCATCGCCTTTGGCCCGACAGAACCATCACTTACGCCTTCGCGGACTCGACGGCGAATTCCAGACTGAAGGCAATGTTCTTCCAGGGCACCGAGGTCTGGAGCAGGCTCAAAGCCTACGACTTCCAGTACAACCTGGTTTCGACCAGCAAGTGCAAAAGTGATCGCATGAACTGCCTGATGGTCTACTACAACACCCAAGGTTTCCTAGCCTCCACCGTCGCCAAGCCACCCGCGACCGCGGCAGACCCAAGCTATGAAGGCCCAGTCATGTATCTCAGCGACTCTTTCGCCGTTGGCAACCGAAATCCCATCATCAACATTGCGCACGAAATTGGTCATGCCTGGGGCCTTTATCACGAGCACCAGAACTTCCGGCTGTGGAAGACCAGCGATGAGCAAAAACAGGCAGACACCGGTTGGCAGGACTATACAGGTGATATATTCCACAGCAACAAGTTCCACTGCGAAAATCTCAAGGACTACGCCACAAAGCTAGCTGAAGTCATGGCTAGCCCAAATTCTGGCATCAACAAGGATCTCATGTGCTCCAGTCAAGCTACTGCATCAAGATTCAAGTTTTCGGCCATGGAGTGGCTGCCCACCAACCTCGTCGGCAAGAAGGCCGATTCTTTATATGACCCGGACTCTTTGATGCTCTACCCAAGCCGCGCAGGCGGCTCTGGTGAAGCCTCTGAGACAACGGACAATCGCCAAATCATTTTGACGTACGCTGATGACAGTGAGATTCCCACGAGGCAGGGTCCCTCCGACTGGGATATTTCCAGGCTCGTGGACCTGTACGGCACGGCCACTAGGGCGGCGAGCGAGCCCTACAACAAGAAGGGAGGGAAAATGGAAAATCTCTTCAGAAATGTCAGGGGACAATCCACAAGAGCGGGGGATACCGAAGGCGGCCTTTGCTGAAGTAGCTCTGGAGGGTTCGTTGGATGCATGTGTTGGATTGATGCTCATTATCTCATCATGTTTCGTGTACTTTATTACAGGTCGTCCAAATGACATTAGTAGCAATGAGAAGATGGAGAGACTTGTCGTATGCTCTTGGAGGATGTAAACACGTCTATGCGTACCCGAGTCTATGAGCGTTTATTCATCGGATCATCTTTTGTGCAATCTCATACTATTAAGTGTGCTCAAATAAACGAGGACTTGAGAATACTCTAAAAGCATTATTCATCTCGTACTAGTATCCGTTCGTTCACAACTCCTCTTTCAGCTCGCCAGTTCCGAAACAGGTTAACTGGGGAGAAATTTCGGTAACCTCCTCCTTCCGCCTTTTAATGTTTTCTCCGAGAGCATCAATTAGCGTACCGTCATCCAGATCAATAGCCCAGACCATCGTTCTAGATTCCCGAATTCATTAGCCATTGCAAGCCTTTCCCGCTTCACTGAGTCAATACTGAGGGGACATGGAACGTTAACATACCCTCCAAGGCAGCGCTGGTTGGCGTATTCGATCTTTATCTTCAACGTCTCAGCGTCATCCCATGACACCCATTGAGTAGAATCCCAGGTAACAATCTTGACACCAGCTGTTTCGTCAAATTTCACCGTCGCACCATTGTCGATGATCTTATTGATCTCGGCAGCTGATAGGACACCTGGGGTGCCGGTACACTCCCCACCTTCAGCGCCCTCGGTGAATTCGCAACCGGCGTCCAAACAACCCGGGTCTTTCATAGTAAAGCCTACCAGCATTGGTCAACTTATGCTCATGGGAAATTCGTCGAGAACGTACTGCGGCCATAGAAACCGAGACCAAGGACGACGCGGCCTGGGTTGATGTTGTTACGCCAGAGCAGCTCTAGCGCCTGTTGGATCTCAGTGAGATTTGTGTGAGCGTGGGCATATGGTCCTAGAGCTTCGATTGTGGAATCCCATACACCATCTGGCTCAGATATTAACTACTATCACTATCATGTCCGGCTTCCAAAGGGTTCACTCACGGATGTCGTATGTCATGATGTTGAACCAATCGAGATATTGTTCCATATCAACGATGTTGAATCCCTTCAGATACCAGTAGGATGCGGGCTGGGAGTGCTTCGTTAGCCATGGAAATTCACACAATCAGGTCTTGGATAGGTTGCCACCAACAAGGGTCAGCGTCAAGCCATATGTCTTGTGAGCTGTGGTGAGACGCTTTCGCAGTCTCCTCAGTAGGTTGACATAGTTATCGAAGTCTTCGGGGATTCCACCACGATCTTCAGCTAATGGGCTATACAATCATGTCAGAGTCTTCCCATTCGGCCCCAGAGTTACAAGGTTCACTTACTACTCCCAGTCAAGATCGACTCCGTCAAAGTCATTTGCCTGGAGAAAATTCATCAGCGAGTCGAAGAAGGCATCTTGGGCAGACTCGGACTTGGCCAGATCGGAGAATGTTGTCCGATACGGCCCGGGGTCATTCATAGCCCAGCCTCCGATGGCGATCCAGACCTCGAGATTGTTCTGCTTTGCCTTGAGGGCCGACACACGTTGATACCTCGATGCTGTGCCGTCGTCCATAACGTCCATGCGGAAGGTTGTAGGATCAATAAGCGCGAATGCGAAGTTGATGTGAGTATAGTAGCCGAGAGGAATATCCTCGGGTTCCATATTGCCACAAGGCCTCTGATAGTTCCATCCTTCGTAATATCCAATTGTCCTCTTGTCTGAAGTCCGCTGATCCTGTCCACACTCCGGCGATGGGACCAAGACGCCTCCGCAGAAATCAGACGAGGTACCGCAGAAGCCGTACTCACTACAACAGACACTGAGCGGGCACTCCGTAGCGTTGGACCACTCGGCACCCCAACCAGGATCACATTCGCTCTTGTAGTTGCACGTGGAGTGGCAGTCGTCGCCACAGAAGTCAGGTCCAAGACCGCAGACGCCGACACCTTGCTCGTCTCTGTTTTCAATGTGAGACATCATTCATACAGCTCCGTCTTGTGAGGTCCAACTCACAATTTGCAGCAGCCGATTTTACACTCGCTGTTGGCAGTACAAGAGTAGTCGTTTTCTTCCGCCTCGTCGGCTACGGCGAGAAGCCGCACCGCATCCTCCTCAGACACGTTCACGGTTGCCTCTTCCAGAAGCAATGCCTCAGCCTGGCCAGCAAACGTACTGAGATTGAGAGCCTGAGTGAAAGAAACTAGGCCAAAGCCTAGGTAGAGAAGTCGACGAGCCATCTTGAGCGTTACTCGGGGGAGACGTTGTGAACGAGAACGAGCGAAAGAACGATGATAGTTCGGTCGAACCAATTCGACAGTGAATGCGATTGAAAACCGTGGACGCTAAACGAGTATAACCACCCTGTCACGTAGTTCTCGGGGGTCGCGGTCCAGCTTCGCCATCCGCATGTACCGGTACATCTTGAGAATATGCAGCTCCCAAATGAGGTGGTTCTGATGTGACGTGCCGTGGTGCACCCTGCCGCGTCATGGCTGCGCGATTCGGCCCTACGAGAAGACTACAGTACACAGAGGGACCAGCTGCAAACTGCGCCTTGCCCCTGCAGCGGCTCGGACGCTCGGCCATGCTCCGATAATTATCACCATGTGCTATGCCTCACGTACGTTCGGGGCGGAGTTAAGTCGCCAAGACTACAATCCCAAAGATATCACAAGCGGGGGATGAACGGACTCCTCGGTGGAAAAGTCTCGGTCTTCGTCCCCCCAGCTCATCGAGGCAGAGTCGCTCCCAGCTCCTCTCCGTCTTCTTCTTCCTAGAGCGTTGATCTTATGTGTGGTTGCCTGTCATTCTGACGGGAACACATCCCCATCTTACTGGCCTTCACGTTTTCAACATCCAGAGGCCCCCTACCCGTCTCCATGTCTCTGTCAAGGCTTGCTAGCCTGCTGGCTCTTAGCAGCACCATCCAAGCTTATGTTCCGGCAATCAGAGGCTCCATCCTTCCCTCTGTGGGAATCGGAGCCCCTACTCACCCAAAACTCACCAAGAGGGCTGATGATCCTGCGGACTTCTCGTGGGTGAAGCGATGGGCAGCTATCGGCGATAGTTACACAGCCGGCATTGGCTCCGGCGTCCCGATGGGCGACATGCTTACCGAGGAATTGACCATCACCCTGCCAAACGGCATGATCAGCGGCCACGGAGACTGGTACTGTGCTCGATACGACATGGCGTATCCAATGATCATTGACCGGCTGCTCGGCGGTCAGGTTGAGGACTTCCAGTATCATGCCTGCAGTGGCGATCGCAGTCAGCAGATCTTCCAGCAAGCTGAGCAGCTCAATGATGATCTAGACTTGGTGGTGATGACGGTGGGCGGAAATGACCTCTGCCTGGTAAGTCCGAGTTCGACCCTCTGCTTTTGCGTATAACTCCCTTTGCTAATCAGTGTTTCGCATAGGCTGGTATTATCCAAAGCTGCATCCTGCTGTCATCCAGGGCATATGAGGAGTGCGAGACAGTCATCGATAAGGCAGAGGAGAACGTCGATGCTATCATCAAGAACAACGTGAAAGAGGTCCTTTACGCGCTGAATGACAAGATGAATGATAATGGGATTGTCGTGGTAAATGGCTACGCGCAGTTCTTCAATACCGACACAGACAACTGCGAGGATCAGTCTTGGGATTTCTTCTGGTGGCTCAGGCCCGTCCGAAGTCCGGAGAAGCTCACGATTGAACGCCGTAAACGCTTCAACGATCTCGTCATTGGCATTAACGGCGCAATTGCCGAAGCGGTCAACGAAATTGCTGAGGACAGCGATATCAAATACAAGGTCGGCTTCGCAGACTGGGACAAATGGGTCTACAAGGGCGTCGATGGCCAGATGTGTTCCACTAAGAGCAATGGCGACTATCCAGACTCAAACCAGCCAGACATGCAGTTCATCAAGCCCGACACGCATCCGTGGTTGAATTGGGCTTCTGATATCAAAGACGAGCTCCGCAAGCGTGAACTCACCGAGAATGAGAGGGAGGTTCTGGACAACCTGAGGGCTCAGTATGAAGAGAGGTTCAAACTGGATAAGCGCGTTTACGACTCTCTTCTTTACAAGACCCCCAATCCCCCAGCCATCGCCCGGAGAGTCCTGAGCCGCCGCGATCCAGAGGCTCCCGGCTGCCCGGGTGACGACAGCTGGGATAAAACCAGAGGACTGGGCCTGCCAAACAAGATCGGCGCCAACTTCCACCCCAACGAGAAGGGACATCTGACCATCGCTTCGTTCGCGTTGGCGGAAGCAATGGATCTTCGGTCTCTGGTCTTAGGCATTGACTCGCCGTCGTGTGAGATCAAGGATCAGTTCAAGTGTTGGTCCAAGGACAACTCCAAGGCATACGCCATGGCTGATCGGCTTGACACAAACTACAAAGACTTCTGCAAGAACGTCAAGCAACCTGATCACACGACCGGCTGGGAGTTCGATAAGTCCTACGATATAGGTACCCCGGAGGAGCACTCATTTCACGTTGGGCTTAGTACTAGCGCGGGTGACTTCGATGAGGACGAATGCCTCGAGTCCATGAAGGCTCTCATCCACAATTGCGATACGGACAGTACGATGAACTGGAAATTTGGTGGCCAATATGTCCGCGGCGAGCACACGTACGAGGTCAACATCAAGAGAGACAATCGGCCGTGGCCGCCCCCTGAGGAAGCCGTAGGACGGTGCGAGGGCTGGTATAAGGTTCTTTTCGGCTCGTACGAGATTGAGGGAGGCGGTTTCTCCACGTGGGATCATGGCCAGAAGACGATGAGACCGAACATGGATAGCTGCTACGGTCTCGGTACGACCAAGTGGAAGTTTGAGTACTATGATGAGCCCACTGAAGATGGCTACGAGTGGAAGGCTACGTTCCATACTCCTATTTGGGTGAGGGCGAGGTGTTTCAAGAATAATAAAGTCGTCAAGGCCGCTGGGGGGTGGACTGATGGATGTAAAGGTAATGACTAGGTTCGCGTGATCGTTCGTAGAAATGTAGAAACGGATATGTCGAGCGCTAGTTGACTGAGAGAGGGCATTTGACGATCCTTAGCTATAGCTTCTGCACATGACAGTGGAGAATTCCATACCTTGACTGGCTCACTCATTACTTGACTGAATTAAAGGCAGAAATGTCAAACAGACCCGAAGGCCAGGACAAGCACCAAGAAATCACCAGTCAAGTACCAAGTTAGGTGTCACACGTCAACATTATAGAAAAACTATCTAATCAAGTCTTGTGTCGTGGCTTTGCAATCACCATCTACTTTACTGATGCTACAGCTCTGCTTTCTTGGGAACTCTCTTGACTTCATTATACAGCCTCTAAATCAGATACTTGTAATATATATCCGCGCTGTGATAGTCAATGCTATAAACACTATCAGTGAAAGCAAACATCCTCATATTTTTAGGCGACATGCCTCCACCTACAAGCAAGTCTATTAGAGCCGCGGTATGCTGATGGTGCGTATTGTGATCGCAGGTACCGCAGAACGCCAAACCCACCTATGTAATTATTGAAGCTACTGATGCTGTGTACTGTAGTCTCGAGATAACCATCGAGGTTTCCATCAAGTGCGGCCGCGGAAGCCAGTACCGCGGCTGACGACTGTGTAGGTGATATACTCGAGTTCCGGGTCGGAACTGATGTATGCCTTCCAGCCGTAAGTCTAGAATCTCTTACTGACAGACTGAGAGTTGGGGCCGCCGTAGGGTGTGAAGAGAATGGGATACATATGCAGCTTGTGTGGTTGGCTAGTTCACATGAAGTAGGCGGACACTCAATCTGGTCGACCCTGTATGCACCTCACCCCGGGACTGAACCAAATTTTTGATTATTACTATCTTGAAATCTCTATTATTCTCTAAATTGGAAGAGTTGTGAGGTGGTAGGCTAGCTTCATCATGACCATTCCGGTAGGCGCTGAGACCTTATGGGGCCGAGCGGTCTCGTGTCGACGTTAATGAAGCTTTGGAGGAATTAATATACAACAATAGTGATAATAAGAGTGATAATGCCTGAAGAAGAAGTCAGTCATACGACCGATCCAAGGAAGGGAAATAGTAGTAATATCAATACCCCGCACATCTCTTTCGCTAACGTCATACCATCGCTACCCTTGCACCATCCCATCTGGCAGTATACCGCCCTGGAACCTCACCGATGCATTTTATTGCACGGCCGACACCTCGAGAGTCGAAAAGAAAGAAGCGGAGCTAATTGCAGCGACTGATCTCCGGACCATCGTGGAGAGTGAGGTGCGTGCTGAGCTGCCAGGCTGTGACCAAGGACCGGAAGAACCCAAACCGCGGAGATGAAGCTGAACACCAAATGGCGAAACGAATGCGCAGCGGGTGACATCCGTACGGGAGGGAGCTGCGGAGGGGGAAACACAAATCAACGATCGACCTGGTGCTGGCTTCTGAGGACTTGGCGACCTCGGTTGTCAAGGACCTGTTTAATTCCCAGAGCCTGATCACTTCTTCTGCTTTATCATTTCTCATCTTTTCTCCGGAGCAAGGACCAACAAATGATAGACCCACCCGCGTGCAAGGACACACTGAAACCCCAAGCAAGGCATGTGCAGGTGCAGTTCTACGTATGCTATGTTGTGATGCAAATTACATCCATCTCACATGCCATCGCCGATCTTGTCCCGTGCAAAACTACACAAAAGGTCCGTCAGTGAGGGGCGCCCATTAGTCAAGTTTGCTGCGAGCCAAGAACTGCTTTGCCACCGTTTTGCCGATTTGTTTTTATTTTCCACTGAGCCCGACGCGGGAATCTACTACTGCGAGGGCCTGGTGTCTACCGCGAATAGGGAACTCGGCGTTTGTAGATGCTTCACCTGCGTAGACCCTCATCCACATCCTCGACGACGCGCCTTTTCTCCCATCAATCCTGCGCTGCCATCTTGAAATGAAAAATGAATAAAAAAATAATAAGAGTCATGGGACCATGGATCCGGACAACCTCTTACGTGGCTATCATGTATCCCCAGGCGCCTCGTTACTAATTGAATGCACACGCCTGCCGCCAAGGAAGCTTGGCCATGGGCCCCAACGCCGTTTGTATTGGTCGCCCGCCGGCACGACTTCGTACTTGGCGAGCGATGGCTTGGTCCGTTGGGTATTCATGGTCTCGGCTGTCGGAAAAAGGGACATGGATTGGGTGCATTTGCGGAGATGCAACTCTGACATGCCACACATCCATTCCCTTAGGACTTCCCTTCCCCGACCCTTCCCCGACCCCGTTCGCTTGCCACGTCCAACAGCGGCATGCCCTTTTTATGACCCATCCCATCCCCGCTCGTGTCTCCGCGTCGTGAGGCTTGGCAATTATGTGGAATAAGGACAAAGAGCCAGGGAAAAAAGAAAAAAAGAAAAAAAAAGCTGGTTATATAAAGGGGGTGCCTTGCCTTGTTTTGGTCTCCGCTCAGAAGTCAACTCCCTTCTCACCCTCTCCCCGTTCCCCCCTCCCCGTTTGCCCTCCCACCTTGCAGAGCACACACGGGAAGATCAAGAAACACCGCGTCGTCATACACAGGACCATCCCCCTTCCGTGATGGCTTTCGGCTTCTCAACCCGCAGAGAGGACCGCCCTGTTTCCAGACTAAAAAACTGCCGCCTGTTGAACTGCGTCTGAAGGAGGAAGAAGAGATAAGAAAGGGAAACCAGAAGAAATAAAAAGAACAGAACAGAAAAGAAAAGAAAGCAAGAAACGACGACGACGCTTGAAACCCGTGATGACTGTGTCCAAAGACGCACCTCAAGTTCTTGATGGCTTTCTTGGATAACCCATAATCATCACCACAATGGACCCGACCTACCTTGAGGCCCTCGGCGGCGAGGGCGACGTCCAGGGAGACGACAACAACAACAACGCCTGGATGACTACCATGGAGCCCGCGTCGATGCCGTACCCGGGCCTGGCTGTAAGCCCACACGCCGCTGCATCACCGGTAAGCGATCCCGAGAGAGAGAGAAAGACCCGAGACGGCGACTAACCATCCAGCAGACCCCGTTGCACTCGCCCGAGACGCTCTCCCTCGACCACCCCTTCTACCCGTCCCCCATGGGCGATGTGCCTTACCTTGACCAAGCCGCCTTCGGGGACTTCCCCATCGGCACCTTCGCCGTCCCGCCGGGCCTGTTCCCCTTCCGCCTCGGCCACCGGGGCTCCTCCGCCGCCGGCCTGTCCGACTTCACCGGCGCCCCGACCGCCGGCCTGTACAGCCCTACCGCCGGCCCGTACGCCTCGCCCACGGCCTTCCTGCCCACGCCGCCCACGGCCGACGACCTCTCGGCGCCCGAGGACTCCGACGCCTCGTCCTCGGCCTCCCCGGAACCCAAGAAGCGCAAGCGCGCCTCCGCGCCTCCCAAGAAACGCCGCGCGCCGCAGCAACTCCGCACGGCGTCGCGGGCGCCCAAGAAGCGCCCCAACATCCTCCCGCAGCGGCCCACGGAGACGGTCGAGGACGTCAAGGCGCGGGCGGCGCACAACCAGGTGGAGCAGCAGTACCGCAAGCGGCTCAACGCGCACTTCGAGCGGCTGCTGGAGGTGCTCCCCGCGCCGCGGGCGTCGGCCGTGGGCGGGCGGCGCGACGGCATCGGCGAGCGGCGCGTCAGCAAGGCCGAGGTGCTGGACCTGGCGACGGAGCGCATCCAGACGCTGGAGCGCGACATGGCCCGGCTGGAGCGCGAGCGGCGGGAGTTGCGGGCGCGGATGCGAGGGGGTTTGTTGATATGAGAGGGAGGAGGTTTTTTTTTGTTTTGTAGACGATGCTGCGAGTTAGCAGTACCTTAGGTATGTTTGGGTTATCTGTTTTGTCAAGACATGGTGGGGAAGCTTGGTTATCATGATAAGTGCGTTGTGAGACGGAGCAAGGAAAAACAGAGAAGCAAAGGAAAACGGAATTAGACAGTTCTTTCTCGTCGACTAGGAGACGAAGCAGATGAGGGTAATACGTCGACCGGCGACAAATGCGGTGTTTTGTGTCTTTACAGTCTCTCTACAGTCCATACTATTTCAGACCTCACTCTCTCTCTCTTTGACTCCTTCTCACCCCGCAACGCTACCATCACGGCCCCTCGCCAACCATGACTGGTGCGGCTTAAACCACCACCGCGTCTAGTGCCTCCAAGCTAGCAGTAAGGCAGGTCGTTCCGCGGTTGTGTAGGCTTTGATTCGAGCGGCTACGGGATGCCACCCACATTAAACGGAAAGGAAGGCTGTGTCTTGTTCTGCTTTTTTCCCCCATTCTCCCTCTGGTGTTCTAGACAACAGTTCTTAGCTTGGGCTGTGGGGGAGGCGACAAACACGCGCACCAATCTTAGGCGTTGGCCACCGAATGCGCCGGCGATGATGTCGGTGTGATGTGGTGGGGGTGTCCTTGTTGTGTCGCGGGCTACGGGGAAGCGGGGATTGTGCTGTTGTCTGAAAAAGAGTAGAAATACGAGGCCGACGGGATGGCAATTCCTGATTCCTATCTGTGCTGCCTCTCTCTCCTCTCTTCCCTCTCTTCTCATCCTACACCTACAAGTGCAACACCACAGACAGCATCATGGCTACTCCCAACCAGACCAAGTACGGCCTCTCCCTGTCGCAAAAGAGAACAAAACCACCCAGATTAAATATGAATGCTGACTCTCCCGCGCAGCCGTACCTTCACCCTCAACACGGGCGCCAAGATCCCCGCCATCGGCCTCGGAACATGGCAGTCTGCGCCGGAGGAGGTCTCCCAGGCCGTCGAGGCCGCTCTCCGCGCCGGATACCCTCACATCGACACCGCCTTCGCCTACGGCAACGAGAAGGACGTCGGCGAGGGCATCAAGGCCTCGGGTGTCCCCCGCGACCAGATCTGGCTGACCACCAAGCTCGACAACCCCTGGCACAAGCGCGTCCCCGAGGCCATCGACCTCAGCCTCAAGAACCTCGGGACCGACTATGTCGACCTGTACCTGATGCACTGGCCCAGCTCCACCAACCCCGATGACCTCACCAAGCACTATGATGACTGGAACTTCATCAAGACCTGGCACGAGCTGCAGAAGCTTGTCGGCACCGGCAAGGTTCGCAACATTGGTGTCTCCAACTTCGGCATCACCCACCTCGAGGAGCTTCTCAGCCACCCCGAGACCACGGCAAGACTCCAAACCCGCTTACTTTGGTGAAACTTCTTTGACTGACTCCTGTCCACCAGATCGTCCCTGCGGTCAACCAGATCGAGCTGCACCCCTGCAGACCCTCTCCCAAGCTTGTTGCGTACAACACCTCCAAGGGTATTCACAGCACCGGCTACTCGTGCCTGGGCTCGACCGACTCGCCCCTGTACAAGAACGAGACCCTCCTCAAGCTGGCCGAGACCAAGGGCAAGTCCCCTCAGCAGGTGCTGTTGATGTGGGGTCTTCAGAAAGGATGGAGTGTCATTCCCAAGAGTGTCACCCCTGCCCGCATTGAGGCCAACCGACAGCTGGACGGCTGGGAGCTGACCCCGGAGGAGGTCACCAGCCTGGACAACATCAAGGACCGATTCAAGGTGTGCGACGGTACCTTCCTCCCCACTGGCGTCGAGGTCTTCCTGGGCGACGATGAGTAAATAGACAACAAAAAAGCAGGGACTTGGGGAATAGAATCAATACTCACAGTAGAGTGCTTGACAGCTAGATTCTAGGTGCCTGAAGCATAGAATAAAACAGTCAAAGCCAGCCTTCTCGCCAGATGTGCATAGTTCCGGCGATTGGTGAATATCGATGATGAATAATCGAGCATCGGGCTTGCATGTTATAGTTTGGCTTTGAGCTCCGGTTCCTCCTCGTCCTCTTCCTTCAGGACGGCGGCGACACTTTGTCGAATGTCCTCTGCCAAGTGCACCGCCTCGTCATCGTCCAGCTCCTCGCGCCTGCCACGTCCGAACATGGTGAAGCTCTCGCTGTAGCGGCCACTGGCCCTTATCTCTGGTCGGGGGATGATGTGGAAGTGCATGTGCGGGACGACCTGGGCGGCGGCAGCGCCATTGTTCTGGACGACGTTCCAGTCCTCGACGCCGGTAGCCCGCGTCATGGCCTTGGAGAGAACGCGCAGGGAACGGCCTAGGTCGCTGGCCTCGCTCGGAGTGACGTCGGTGAGCTTCTCGCGGTGCTCGCGCGGACAGAGCAGCAAGTGGCCGTGGCTAAGGGGCAGGATGTCGAGAAAGGCAACGAGGTCGGGGGTCGAGAGGACGATAAAGGACGCGGGCGAGAGTAATTCGGGGGCGATTATCGGAGAGGATTGGTCGGGAGGTTCGAGCGGACTGAACGGCTTGTAGGCGTGGGCGATGGCACAGAAGGGACACGAGCAGGAGGCAGGAGGAGCCGCTTGGTCGAACATGTTGGGTAACATGGCGAGAGAGAGGAATTAGAGTAAAAGAGAGAAGAGGCGGGTAAAGGAGAAGGAGTAGAAGACCCTGCGAGTCTGGAGATTGACCGAGGCAAAGAAAGACGGTGACGATGGCAAGTTGAGAATTTTCGTTGGTGTTGAGTCCCGGTCCTAGCGAGGCATGTAATAGCGAACCGATATTGCGATATGGGGGAGATGCAGTACCAAGTCGCGGTGGCTTACAGCGGGTACCGAGGCACGAGCCTAGCGTCCAATGCGGCAAGGGGAAACATTTCCCATTTGAGCAGTACATAAAGATAGGAGTAATCAGGGCGAGTCTTTGGAATTATTTAGGGTTCTCTAGGATGAGGCATAGTATTAGAGAGGTGATTAAACCTGGATATATTTCAAAGTGACTTATTAGATGCAGTCATGGTTGCGGTTAATTAATCTAGCTTTAGTTGTTCATGTATCTTTCTGTGTACTCCCAGGCCTCCACGCTCGCTGCAAATAGAGGTTTGCTGAGTGGGCACGGCGCTCTCCGCTGGACAAAATACGACAACAGCCGTCGGGATAGCCTTCCATTGCTTGGTACGGCATTCACCCCAGCATGTCTCATTCACATCATCGCAGCTGAGACATCCACAAACTCAATTAGACCCCAATGCGGACAAACAAAACAATCCTCCAGGGATGTATGTTTGACAATCGACACCGAGCCTGTTGGGTTACACCCACTAGCAGCCCTGACGTACACAATGTAACCAGCCCGCGGATGCTCATCGCGACGTTCATGCACCCACCCATAAGCTCTCCCCCAGCTAATCCCTGGACTTCCTTCATGATGCCGCTCCAAACTCTACCGCAACCGGCGTAGCTGATGATGAGGTGAGCATGCGGCCAGGGCGGTCGCTCCGTAAGCTGGCCGCTCCACAAACAGCCCAAGTCCTGTCAACAAGGCAACCAATACTCGGCTCGCCTGGGGCCAATAGACGCGGACAGACGAACCAGCCTCGTTGGCCGTTCACCAACACATCGTCGTGGGAGGTATCCCTGCCTCGCCTCCATAAGCATCGCGCTGGGACATCGTCTATCCGAAGGATCAATATGGCTCACTATCCTTGTCGCCTCCCAGCCCTCTCCACGCATGGCGCCTCGCCTAAAGATGCCTCGTCTTGCCCTTTGCTGAAGCCTCGTGAATCCCGTCTCCATCCTCCGCTCATAGCTCCATTCATCCATGGATCGGTTCACCTCGCCGTGGCCGTTCCTCGAGGCCATCGAGGGTCTCCGGGCTCTCAAGCACTCGCCGTGGGCCCTGAACGCGCCTCCGGAATCTGAGAGTCTTAGCGAGAAGATGTACCAGATGGCTCTAGTCTGCCTGGCGCATCCAGACGTGAGGACCTACGCGCCAGTGCCATTTATACACGCTGACCAGTCCAATAGCTCAGCGGCGAGGATGAGATGAAGGCCGTCGTCATGTGTCTAGTTCACGACGTGGGCCGTGTCGCTTCCGGCGAGGTAACCCTCGGCGAGCACGACAAGCACTCTGGCACGTCCTCCACAAGCAAACCAACGGCTCTATCATCTGACAAGGTCCAGAGGGCGACATTGAGCAACAGCTCGGACTGAAATATCTCGCGTCTCTCATCCAGAAGAGCAGCCCGGCGCTGGCAGACCGGCTCCCCGAGGCCTGGCAAGAGTACCAGACGCGCGAGACCCGTGCTGCTAAGCTCGTTCACCAGGTTTTCAAATTCGAATCCCTGCATCAGGCTTCGATCCGGCGCAAGAAGGGTATTAGGGTCGCTGACATCGACGGCCTGAGAGAATCCATTACGGATCCCTGGTTGGCGACGCAGGTGGATAGGATTACCGCAGATGACTGGGACGCTTCCGACGAGATGGCCATCTCGAGGGCGCCCATCGTTTTCGTGATTGGTTGAACTGCACATGTTTCCTCTTCTTTGGACTGTTGTTTAACACGTCTTAGGTGGGCCTGGTTCGGATGAGAGCACACAATGTGCCCGTCTTGCCGAAGACTTCGCCTTCGAGCACGTCTCTATTGCCGAATTACTGCAAGAGGAGCAGGGCCGACCGGGGTCAATCTTTGGCGGATTCATCAAGGAGACTCTAGAGAGCAAGGCAAAGGTTCCCCCTTCCCTGGTCCTAATGCTGCTCAAGAGCAAAGTCAAAGAGATCCAGTCAAGGGGGAAGGGGATTCTCATTGATGGCTTTCCGCGCAGTGTTGCCCAGGCTGTCGCTTTTGAGCAGGAGGTATGTGTTTCCATCCGACTTTCTCAGGTTGGCCCTGACGTAGTAGATCTCCAATGTGTACTCGACCATCTGGCTTGACTATCCCATTGAGAAGATGATGGAGCGAATAAGGATCAGAGAGGAACCTTCACAGCAGGGCAATGATGGCGACGGCAGGTTGAAAGAGGAACTGGAGGCATTCGAGGGGGCAAAACAGTCGCTTTCAGAGCATCTGTCCAAGAACGTCTTCCAAAGGGTAAGCTTGATGCAACGGAGAGTAAGGATTGTTACTAATACGGGATTAGGTCGATGCAAAGGGGTCTAATGACGAGGTGAACGGGGTATTTCGGGACATTCTCAAGAAGATGATAGAACGATGAGATTGTGAGGTCAACACAATACTAGCGACCACGAAGGCAAGGCTTTGAGTACTGGAATAATATTGATCTTTAGTAAATGGCTTCCAGGGCATAAGAAACGATGAACCCATTAAGTCAGCGAAATTCTACGAGGCTGCGCATCGAACCGGGTACGGAACAAGGCTTCAGCGAAGGGGAAAGGACTGCAGCTTAATCCTATTTTATTAGTCTAATAGTACCCGTCGGTGATGATCTGGCCTAGACCCTTTGAGACCCGACTGTATGGCCAGTGTGTTGAGGGTGGCCTAGTTCGCCGATCACCAATACCACCTAATGCTCTCCTCCACCAGTATGCTCACCGTCGCCCTCCAGCGTCACCGTCGCCCCCTTCCGCGCCGTAACGCCATCATACATCTGCCAAGAACTGCCCATCACGCACCGAACCAAGATGTGTAGCGAGAAGCGCTAAGACGGCCCAAGTTGGATAGACGGCGCGGCGCTGTGTGCGGCTACTGATGGCTGCACCATGATCACGAGCCATTAGTACAGCTTTTGCAATGTCTGGACGAGCACGGAGGAGGCGGGCATCGATACAAAAACCCAATTCACCGAAGGCGGGTTCTCGTATCCGACACTGTAAACTTAATGATTAAAATGCCATATACTCATGCATGCAAGAAGGCCTTCTGTTTATATCAGTCAGTGTTAGCTGGCTCAGCTCCGTGTAAAACACCTGTGACAAAGACCCCTCACCGCCCTACAAAATTCTGCCGGCAATATTCCAACTTTCCGCTGCCACCGCCATCACTGACCAAGCATCCATTCTTTTTCCCTCCACCACCGCCGAAAGCATCACCAAAACGTCCCCAACCATGCCTCGCGAAGAATACCAAGTCCCCACCGGCGCCGCCGCCGGCGCACCCCGCGGCGCGACCCGCGACACCCACGACACCCGCTCCGTCATGTCCTACCTCTGCGGCGACTGCGGCGGCAGCGTCACCCTCGGCAAGGACGCGCTGGTTGCCTGTCCGCACTGCGCCGGTCGGGTGCTGTACAAGGAGCGCACGAAGCGGTGAGTGCCTTTTGCTGCTGCTTTTATGGCCTTGGTGCGGGGTTTGCTGACCTGTCACGGTGTAGAATGGTGCAGTTCGAGGCACGATGAGCGCTGCGCGAGGAATCGAGAACGGGGAAGGCGAGGCAGGACTTTTGGTTTGCGAAGGGGATTAGGGAGTTTCGGGGTCTGGCACATGGGATGAAGACAAGGCGAAAGACAACACATGAGAGATATCCACTTGTCCGATTACTCTTTTCTTTCTGCGCAAAGTTGCCTTCGGTATCTAAATTACAAAAAAAGCCCATCCGTCCATCCGTTCATGCATAAGATTCCTTGGTGCCCCGGGAACGCCGCTCGGGCTGCTGGGGCTGCTGGTAATGAGTTCGCTCATGGGCCCCTTTGGGTGTGGAGGAACTTTGCGAAACTCGCGTCTGCCATGATGGAGTCGTCGTTTTCTCCCATGGCCGACTCGTACTTTGCTTGGAGGCTCTCCTTTTGGGCGTCCTCGTCCGAGTCCTCGTCGTCTTCGTCGTCGCTTGCGACATCGACGTCGTCGTCGTCCACCTTGGGCGCTGAGGGTTGTTGGCCGACTGACATGCCCTTCATCATCTTGTCCAACTCCTTTTCTCGGGATTCCTTCTTCAACCTCTCTCGGTCCTCCCTCCTTCTGTCGAGCTCGGGCTGGTAGTCTCGTAGGAACTCCTGCTTCTTTTCCTCCACGGCCTCGAAGAACTCGTCCACGCCCGTGCCGAGTCTTGAACTTACGCCCACGACGCTGAGGTGGGCATAGAACTCCTCCAACATGAGACTCATCGAGTTGAGTAAGCTGCCCATGTATCCGCTGCCACCATGGCCGCCGCCCTCCACACCACCGCCCTCGCCGGCCTCCTCATCCCGTTGCAGGGCCTCCTGGAACGCTTCGAAATCCGTCATCCACTCCTTGGCAAATTCGGCATCCTTGACATCCGTCTTGTTGAAAACCAGGATCATAGGTAGCTTGGTCTTGTAGAGGATGGAGCAAGCGTAGAGCATGTTGGACATGAAGGTCGACGTCGAGGCGGTTCGGGGAGTATCGATGATGTAGGCGATGACGGTCGGGAACGAGGACGCAAGGGACTCAAGCAAGATGGTGCCAGAGGCAGACCACACGAAGACTTCAATCTGACCAGGCGTGTCCACCAAGATGCGGTCGATGGGCTTGCGGTCGGGCTTCTCGGGATCGGGCTTGGCGCGCTTCTCCAGCAGGTTGACAATCTGGTCGACCTTTGTGGCGAAGAGGTTGAGCGACGTCAAGATGCCGCCGTTGGGGCCCAGGTTGTACTGCTTCATGACCTCCTCGTAGTTGACCGAGTCGCGGATGTCGATGTTGGCCTCGAACGGCACGGACAGGACGGCGGGGTCGAGGTTGATGACGTACGGAGGCGTCTCCTTCTCGTGGAGATGCGCATTGATTCGGCGCATGAAAGTCGTCTTGCCGGATCCTGCGGGCACTGGGTCAGCAGGGAACCGGAGACCGCTGGTGAAGTGGAGGACGCTTACCAGCCATGCCCACGCAGACGATGGCGACGGGCGGCGAAGACGCGTCGCCAGTAGAGGCCTCGGCAGTAGAGGAAGAAGCCATAACGACTCTGTGGCCTTCTCAGATTAAACAAGTTAATCGTTCGGCCAAGAGGAGAAATCCAAGTCTGACGAGTGTGGCTGTGAATGAAGATGCTAGGATCGGATGCTGGCCGCCAAAAATTTGGACAAGACTGCTGGCGATGCCCCGCGCGGGGTCTTCCGCTCCGCTGCCAGTTAACTAGTGGCCGCCCGGTGGTCTAACAGTGCGTCGGTGAACCTTGGCTCGGGTGCTTATTAAGCCCGCCAGCACCAAGACAAACGACAAACATCACAGTGAGCAATCAAGTAGAAGACGAGGGTGTATTAGTTTTAAATTCGCGTCTGTTTGCTCCCGGAAGGCAAAGCCAGCTTGCCGGGCCTACTACATCACGTATTTCCCCGACCTTCCCTACTTCCGTTGCGTCCAACTGTCCCGGCCATCCATCTCCACGTCTGGTCCATGGTTCTTCTCTTGTAAAGGCGGTCGTTCTTCCGTCTCTCGACCACCTAGCATGGATCAGTTCATCCTGGGCCTAACCGTCCGTCCCGCTGCTTCGGAATGTCGCGCACAACGCGGCGTAGTGATGTGTTAGGTCCAGCACGTTCTGGGGCAGGCTTGTCGCTTGAATGATGCTTCGCACCTTGACCGCTCCCTCGTCCTCAATAAGGGTTCGAATTGTGTGCAGCAGCTCAGGGCTAAACTCGCTGTACCATCGGTACTGCCATGTCACAAGGCGGATGACGGACGCAACTGTCTCTCGAGTGCTCTTTGTCGTCTCAAACACACGCAGGATACCCGCTAATGCCTTGGGGCTGAAGCGCAGCGATAGGCATGCACGATAGGCCTCGACGGCTTCGTCCGTGTGCTGAAGGCGCTCGGCGAGGGCGCCTAGGATTTCCCACTCCTCCGCAGACTTCTTGTACTGCATCTGCTGGGCACGGTACTGAGCCATCTGCGTTCGCCAGATAGTGTAGACGCGCAGATCTTCATAAAGGACCATAAATAAGCTGTCCAGCCATCGCTCGCAAAGTCGTTTGGTGTTGAGCTTGGACAAATGGTCATCATTCTTGGTGGCCTGGAGATCCTGTTAGTAGGCGGATTACTTATCTTACAAGTGCTGATGAGACTCACATTTTCAGGGTCGGCTTTGATCTCGCCCGGGTCGATGGTGTTCGAGGGCTTCTCCACGCCATTCTCCGTAACCTCGATTGCCACAGTTTCAACGGTTGGCTCGGCCTCAGCTGTCGAATCAGCCTTAGCAGCAGATTCGCCCTCGACAGACACCTCAGTCTCCACAGGCTTCTCCGGCTTCACTTCACTCGCTGATGGCTCTTCCCCGTTCACAGGCTTCTCAGGTGAGCCGGGAAGGCCATCGGTGCTGGGGTTGCGGTTTGCAGAACCTGGCTGGATGGCTTCCTGCTTCTCTGTCCGGTACTCATCCTCCATGACAAACACATTGCTCCGGATCTTGAGAAGCTGATCCCAGCCAATCTTGGCTGTCATCTCCGTCAAGATATCATATGCCTGCTTAAAGGTGCCACGGTAAGCGGCAGCCCGCAGGTTCAGCAAGCTGGGGTCAACATGTTCCGAGTACCTCGACTCAGGTTCGCTGTCGATCTCGTCCAGTCGGGTTTCGGGCAATGTCGGTAGGTGGACTTCCTTTGGCTCTGGCATCAGGGGCGTATCTTTGTCCTGGTATGTAAACATAGGGCATGAGTTGAGGATAGTGAGGGCATTGTCCCAGTCTTCCATGGCAACGTAGACTTGCGCCAGGCGAGCCCATGTGCCAAATTCGGTCGGGGCGGCGACAGTGCCTCGATCAGCACAGCCAAGAGCCAGTTTGAGCCTCTCTTCCCTGCCCTCTGGGGTTGGCGCACCGTTGGCCTTCTTGAGCAGAAACTCGGCTTGCGTGTCGAGCATGACGTAGTCCATGGGGGTTTCCTTCAGAGACTGGTGGAGAGTCCTGACGCCTGACACCTCTTCGTTGCCCATAAACATGACCTTTGCCAACAAAGATGACACCTCGACGCTCTGAGTTCGCAGCTTCTCAAACAGGTTGATGCCGGAAGCATATCGGCCGGTCGTCTGAAGGTACTTTAGGAGGCCGGTCGTCAGGTGGTTAGACACGTTGGTGGGCACCTGGACCACCGAATCGGATCCCAACTGCCATCCTGGGCAAGATTAGTCAAGGTACGTGACGTGGTTGGCATGGTATCCTACCGCGGAAGAAGAGCTGCTCTGAGGCGTGTAGAAAGCGGTGTTCCGTCTCTGTGTTCGTCACCGGGTTGAATCTTCGAACGCCCATGATTTTTCGGATGGTATCTCCACTGCCGTCATCAGCATAGGAGTACGCTCGCAGAACACTGCAGAGATATGTCTCCAGCCAGAGCTCCTCGGACGCCTTTCTCCTTTCTCCTCGCTCATCGACACAGTAGCTTTCCACGGTTCCCGGGATCGAGACATGTACGCGCATATCGAGGCGCGAGAAGGCATTGTAGCAACTTAATCGGAGTCAGCCCATATTGCTCTGTCCAGCACCGGGTTGGCGGGGTCGCATACCTGTACACTCCTTCGACAATCTTGTTGGTCGCGTTGGGGCCATGCTCCTTGTACGTCAAGGTGTTGATGTAGGCAGCGAGACTCGCCGAGGAGGACGCATCGACACCAGTAACATGGTGATAGACACCGATCTGTAAGCCATCAGTATTCCATCTCGATTGCGACACGTTAGCCTGTGTACCTGTTTCCCTGGGTTTCGGACGATATTCTTTAGGAGGTGGACGAGATCGGGGGGGCCCAGTTCTCGCAGACCACCGAGCGATTCGGTTCGGGCATCAATTGACTCGTGAAGGATCTCCTCAGTTATCCTGGCGCATAGTCAGTCTCGAGTCCGCCTGGCATCCTTGTCTTTGTTGGCTTGTACTCACTCGGGCACCGCTGGCGCGACCATGACGGCGGTCGTTCCTCTGTCGGGGCTTGCGTGCCGGAAACAGGGGAGCGCTGTTGGACAACCAGAGCCTCCGAGAAAGCGGCAGAATATGAATCAGGCGCCGAGACGACAGTTGTCGACAGTTGCGGATTCGCCGGCGTGGGTGGTGGAGCTGGAATAAGCTGTTCGTGCCGACGGGAAGCTGGCCCCTAAGATCTGGCTTGATAGCTGGAGCTAAGATCAAGGGCCCGCGCGCGAAGATGGAGGCAGCCTTATGCTGCGCCACACCCCACGTGCCCCGTTCAACGCTGTGGCTTGGCGAGGCTGAGGCCCAAACCGCGTCTGGACCAGAACGCGGTTCCAACTCCCGAGCGACCGTGATGAGTGCCAAGCAATCGAAGCAGCTTTAAGCATCAACTCGAGGCGGAAGTTATTCATCGCCGCAGGTCCGAATGTCGGCTTCAGTATCGGCAGAATAATCGCAGCAACTATGGTAATTTTTTTTGTTTGCCGCGATGTCCCATCCTTGTGCTAATGTCGATGTAGCCAGCGTTCCAAGCAATCAACCTTGAGCCGGAGGAGAACATCGATGAGCAGGTCGACACCTCCAAGGAGCTTCACGTCCGTTTCCCGTCTCAGTCCCCCGTCTGGCGACCGATATCTGACTCCAATCTAGGTCGATGAAGCCCTGAAACGATTCCAAAATGCCCTGAAGCTCCATGCGCAAGGCGCTCGGTCGCGCGACGCTGCCGGCGCTGCCTACGACAACCTATTCGAATCCGAGATATTCAAGTATCGCGAAGCGAGAACCGATTACGAGCGAGCCGAGCGACATGCCAATGGCCAGCCGGAAGTGTCACCACTCGACTCCTTCGCTGGCGAGCTAGACGTTGATGCCGGAGGAGCAGATGGCCTGGCCGCGAGCCTTTCACAAGCACTTTACCTTTCCTACAAGAATTACGGCCAGTTCTTCGTCGACAAATTTAAGGATAGACTCGGCTCGGACCCAGACTGGAAGACGAAATCTCGAATCGACTACAACAAGGACAATGGGCGCAAGGTCTTGGACAGCTGGGCTGCTGCTCTTGATCAAGATCCTTCCGACCCAGAGCTCTGGAGGCGGGCCGCACGATTCGCTGCGTCAATGAACAGCGGCAGGATAAAGCGCTACTGCTTGGAGTCGGCGGTAGAGCTGGATGATGACCCGGCGGTGATGGAGGTCGACCCTCCATCGTTGGCAGAGGGGTTGGCTGGCGAGCAACTGAAGCAGCAGCTGCGTCTCCTCGATGACGAGATCGCTTTGTCACACCCCATTATGGCACCGTGGATTAAGAAGGAGATGCCATCTTTGCTGAAGCGACATCTTGACCCGATCCCGTTTCTTCCCGATCCCACACAGTCTCTGGAGCCTCCTGTAACAAGTGGAAGTGAGCTTGTCGAAGAAGCGCCCACAGAACCCTTGAGTCGCAAGAACTCTCTCAAGGCTGTGCTGACTTGGCCAGGTCTTGGTGCGGAGTTGATGAACTGTCTTGAGAATACCGCTGGAGCCTTGGATGCCTGTGACAGCATTGTCCGGAGCTCTCTGGAAGATGTGGAAATGAGGTCACCAACAAACGAACTCGAAGTTACAATTCCCGAGGCACAGAACGACAGTGAGAAAGCCGCCGATCAAGATGTTGCTCCCGTCGAAGTCGCCAGCAATGAGTCAAAGGCCCCTTCAAATGATAAGGTCTCAAATGATAAAGAGGTGTCCGATAGCCCTATCGAGGGCCAGAAAATATCTGATGGCGCAGAAAATGAACGCAGCATGTCCCTGCCCACTAGAAAACGATCGCAGTCGACAGCCGGTCTGCCAGAAGGAGTCGAGGAAGAAAACGCCGCAGAGAAGCGAAGCAAACGTGTGCGACGACGAGAGACCCTCCAAGCCGAAGACACAGCCGATCCAAGCACCTTGGTCGCGAACCAATTGCAGCCATACCAAGGGGCCGACCAAAATTTGTTTCAGATGACGAAAAGCATTCTCGAAAACCTCGGAGTTGAGGACAAGACCACCTTGGAGCGTATCAACGAGATTCTGGATTCGTGTGCAACAGAGGACCGACCAGGAAAAGCTACATCGCTTGCAGCAAAGGATCTACGGAGTGTGCTCATTGACTTCAAGGAGGAAATCGCCAGGGCTCTCCTTAGCAAGAACGAGCAGGCTAGCCTTGGTCTGTCGTCTTTCCTAGAGCATGCCAAAACAGGATCCCAAGACCAAACCACGACGGCCGTTTTTAACGAGGTCCAAGGACTAAAGACATTCGCCAAGAAGATACACCGGGATCGCACTTGGATGACAGGCGAGGATATTACTTTTGAATGGGCCAGGGCCATCAGTGAAAGCTACGCGACAGCTAAATGGTCGGACGCCATGAAAACATCGGTGGTTCAAATGCTCAATCGTGTGGACTCGGCACTGTATCAACGGGTCACAGATGAGATGGAATTTTCAGCTGGCTCTCCTGACAGACTTGCTGCACTCGAAAACATTGTGCCTATGCTGTTCGAGTTACATGTTGACATATACGAGCGAATTACCAACCCTAACAGTGTTGTTGATTATGCGACTCGCATGGAAACGAAGGACAGGCTGGAGAGGTGGCTGGATGTCGCCTCCGCATATGTCCGCTTGCTGGATCGCCCTTCAGATGATCCCATCACGGCTCGGTTCCTGTGGACATCTATACTTGCGTCCTCTCTCTCGGCAAATCCAGTACGAGAGCACATTCTTCTAATGTGGACATCCCTGAGGGACTACTTATCCGAGGAAAAGGTTCCCGAGATTCGCCTCCCTAACAACCTAGTGATGCCAACAATCTCCTCCGCCGCTGCCGATCGAGAGATCTCGAAGTTGACAACTATGGACTTCTTCCTAGGTCTCTTTCAGGATGATATGGAGAACCCGGTTCACGTCATCGAAACCCTAGAACCCGTTCTCAACCCGACATCGGTCTATGCTCATGCCCAGAGCGCTGATGTCGAAAGTGGCGAAGATGACACGGACTCAACAAAGGAGCAGAATAACCAGCCAGTTTCAGATTGCGCAAGTCAAGGGCTGCAAGATCTCTGGAAGTTTCTTCTCAACAGCAGCACTGAACTGAGGCTCTTCCTGTGGTCACGACTGGGAGACGCGTACGATGCGATTGGATACACAACAAAGAAGTTCTCATGTCAACTCAAGAGCATCGAAATGATTGTCTCCGATCTTGAGGGTGAGACGTACGCTAAGACACTCGTGGATTCTCGCAAGCTTCTCTTCATGCGAACGCTCAAGTCATTAGACCTGCTTCTCATCCAATCCCTATCGCAGGCTCTAAACGACAGCACCGCCTTCGAGATCGTTGACGATGACCAAATCAAGGCTACAAGCGCGGCACTTGCTAAAATAAGTTGCTTGCTCCACGTCGCAGCTCTTTGCGAAGACGAGATACGCATTGGAATCAGACCTGCACCATCAGGAAACGCGGCCAGCAATGCTGCCTTCCAATCTCTGAGAAACAAGCTACGAGAAATGCAAGTTCGAGCATGGTCTCTCCAGTACACGCTTTTCAGGGCCGGAATCACGGAAGAGAACTCGATTATCGGACGAGAGAATGACTTGGCAGACTACCTCGCGGCGGTGCATCACGTCATTGGCATCCGCAAGTTCTGCAAGGCATCCAACAAAATCTTCCTCAAGATGATGCGTGTTGAGCTACTGAAGTTGAAGAAGATTGAGAACTGGGAGGATTACTTGGCACAGGTGCTCTATGATTTGCATGGTTTGAAGCTTGGTGCTGGAGTTTGGGAAATCCAGGATCACGCTTGTCCACCCGAAAAGCTGGAGAAACGTCAAAGTATGCAGTTGGTTGAAAGAGTCACTATACTTGCCAATCGCATGCCGATGAAGGATCTTCTCAAATCGGATCTGAAAACGACCATCGACCACATGCAACAGACTGTTGGACAGACGAAGTCAACCCCTCAGATGGTTCACAACCTGCGCAACTTTTCCGAGTTTCTCAAGAAGCCCATTCATCCATTGCGTCTTTACCAGGCCCTATTCGGGGGCGTATCTGTCGACGCAGTGTCCGTCAACACGCCGGAAGCAGCGCTTGCTAGGCATGGCTGGTTCTTTTTGCTTGGGATGATGGCTTTGACGAAGTTTAAAGGTGTGGACTTGAATCGTCGACAGACTCCCGGTGCAACCGATGATTTGCGAATTGGCGCGACCTTCCTGAGATCACAGTTGCAGTTCACCTCCGACAAGTGGGATGCTTGGTTCCGCCTTGCTGAGTGCTTTGACTACGAGCTAGACGAGGCTGTTTTGTGGACTGCGGACAAGATGAACAAGGACCGCGCAGAGCTTCTCAAGTTCCAACGCAGCGCCATTCATTGCTACACCCTCGCCCTCTCGCATTCGCGAGACATGGACGTCGATACTCATGATGGGGATCCTCTACATGATCTCTATCACAAGTTTGCGATGCGGCTGTACGCCTCAAGCCGAGAACCCTTCGCCATGGACCCGTTTCAACATTCCGAGCAAGAGAGGTTCTTCATCCAGAGCATGGGAGCCGGTACCTTCAAGCGAATTTTGCACGACGAAATGACGGAGTACAAGGTCTGGAAGTTTGCAGCCAAGTTGTTCAGGATGGCCATGCAGCGGAAGCCTGACAACTGGAAGTGAGTTTGCCCCGGAGTCGGCAAGTAACAAAGACTAACTGTGAAAAGGAACCCATACATGCTTGCCAAATGCTACTGGAAGATGTACCAGACCCCCTCAGACAAACTTGATGAGAAGGACTTGCGATCCAAAGTCACGATGGGACTACTCCTAAGCACGCTTAAGAAGGCCGTGGAAGTGGCCTACAATGCTCGAAAATCCAGGAGCAGTGAGCCAATCTTTGAACCGCATTACAAGATTGTCTCGATCCTGCACAAGCTCGTCATGCGACAAGAGTTGACCTCAGCCGAGGCTGCCGATATTCTCTCAGACCAGCCATTCGGGCTTGTCGTCCACCCAGATGACCACTTTGCTTCGTTCACCGAGCCGGAGGACTGGGAAGAGTACATTATTAGGAACCTCTCGAGATTGAGAGACAAGGACAAGTCCAACTGGCAACATCGCATCATCATGCGGCACGCCCGGATCTTGTTCGACGAGGGCACTGCGGCGCAGGGCCCTGACAGCATTGTTGAAGCCAGGGCTGCGTTTGCCATTTTGAGAGAGAGCATGCTGACCAAGACCATGGTGATGAATGTGTGGAAGTGCGATGCCGAGAGACCGGGTCGTCATCACGTCTATACCGAGCAATACGTCCGCTTCATGACCAAGCTGCTTGTTATCATGGCGGACCTCAGTAACATGGAGCAGCTCCTGAGAAGACTACGCAAGAAGGGCGCAGACTTTTATCACTTTGTGGACTTGTGGCAGTCATGCTGTGTGGCATACCTGAAGCTCCTTCGACAGGGTTACCATGTCAACCCGGTGGTGGATGATACCTTCAAGTCCATGTCAAGCGAGGAGTTTGACATTGTGAGTGAAAGGATTTCGGACTGGGCTGCCAGCGATGGCATCGAGGTTCCGGTCTTCAACTGCATGAAGGATGCGATCGAGCTGAAGAAGCTCAACGCCAACCTCATGAAGGTCACGCCAATTGACGACCTGCTGAACGACTGCTACTCGAAGATTTACCTCGAGGTGGCCAAGACTTTACCCGGCCCAGAGCCCAGCAAGGTCATTGAGGAACGCAATAACGCCAAGGAGGCTGCCGCTCAGCTTGAAGCCGCCGCACAGGCGGAACAGAAGTCGAACAACTCGCTCAGCAATCTTCTGAATCCGGCCAACGGCCAGGAAAGCATCACGGGCACCGCAACGCCTCAGGAGGCTGACAAACAAGAAGCCGCACCTCGGCCCAGAAGGGCTGGCGTTAGAAGACCTGATGTCCTGCGCAAGGCGGAGCAAGCTGTGGTCCGCGCCTTGGAAGCGCCCAAGACAAGCAAGAGCCGAGTCGGCAGCGTGTCGAGTGGCAAGCAAGGAAGCCACACGCCCAATCCGGCAGCGAGCGAGGCTGGTAGCGACGACGATGGACCTGATGCGCAAGTTCGACGAGAAGCTGGGGAAGATGCCGATATGAAGGATGCGGGAGAGCATGAAGAAGGTGGCGAGGAAGATGGTGGTGAGGAGGAAGGCGGCGAAGAGGAAGGCGGCGAGGAAGATGGCGTTGACGAAAAGGCTTCCGAGAAAGAAGACGCGGAGAGTGAACTAGGCAGTATTCACGACTCCGCTGATGATGAGAGCGACTTGAGCGATGTGCCCGAGGGTTATGATGAGGAAATGCCTCCGGGATTCATGTTCGCAACCCTAAGACGGCCAACCGAGAGCGGAGACTCAAGCGGCGAGGACGCCGACAGCGAGAGCGAGGGTGACGAGGAGGCTGAGGAGAGTGACGGGGAAGAGGGCGCTGACGAAGCGGAAGAAGCTGAGGAGGGAGAGGATGAAGACGAGGAAGGTGAAGAGGAAGAGGAAGAGCAACATGGCCACGAGGATACCGAGATGGCCGATGCGGATGACGACGAGACGCTGCCGGCGACCCCGGAGGGAACGCCAGGGCCGGAGGCGTAGCGCGCCCGGAGATGGAGGGCATGCAGGGCTTTGTAAAGGGAAATGATTGTACAATAACGAGGCTGGTTGTATATGGGATGGGCGTTCTAGAGGTTCATGGATATGGGGTTTTTTATGGTTAACAGTCATGATACGACCTGTTTTTGTTGTGCATGTTTCGCCTTGTACGGGATCCATATGGCATTAATCCCACTTGATCCAGTCCTCCTCCCTACACTGTAGGTAACCCGTACCTAAGGTATTATAAGGTATGAACCCAAGTCAGGTTGCATAGCTTGATTTGACGAGTTTATAGAAGGCTTACTTACGGGTCAAGAGAAACATAGAGTCATGCCCCCAACGTGCTCAGACACCACATAGGTTGAACATTTTGGATGTGGTTTCACAGTCTACCCGACAAATCTAGAGCGCATATATGAGACAACAAGAGAGAGAAGCCACACAAAAAGAAGAAATCACACTGAGAGCAAAAAATGAATTTCCCCGAGACCTGGCTCGAACAGGTGACCTTTCGGTGACGAAGGTGGCAGTTACAGCCGAACGCTCTTCCAGCTGAGCTACTCGGGGAGTGATTCTTGGATGACGGCGGCGATTCTTGCACAGACCATGAATTGGCGGTGGAGTTGGACGGAGAGAGGATGAAATAGTTGTACGATTGAGATTAATTCTTGAGTCTCTGAAGTTCTTTTTAACTTGCTATTTATCACGTGGGATTGAAGGCAGGGCGCTCGAGTATCGGTTGTAAATTGAAAACCAGGCTCGAGGTAGAGAAGAATAAAAGACTGGTGATCCTTCCAGAAGGACACAGCACGGTATCGTACAAATTTCTCGCCGTTTTCTGCGCTCGCCGCCGATGTGAGAACGGTTCACATGGACACTCTAGGCAAAGATGTCGTCCTGAGCGCCGTCCATGAAACCCATGCGCTGGTTGTAAGTGGGAGTCTTGCCATCGGGAGGAGAGACATTGTTGCCCTCGGCTTCTACACGGGGAAATCAGATCAGCGAACCGGGAACATCACACGTCACTAGAATAGAATGCCTCTTACGGTTCCAGGCCATCATCTGCTTGGGCCCAGCCACACACTTGGACGGATCGTCCCTGCACCACACGGGCGCCTTGGGCTTGCCCAGCGTCTTGGCGGACGTGGTGCCGGTGACTTTGCACCGGTGGTTCTGCATGTACATGTTGGGCTGGCCGCAGCCGTCGGGGATCCAGAGCCAGGCGCAGTAGCAGCCTTCTTCGGGACACGCGGGAAGGTCGGCGGGGACGTCGTACCAGGTCTTGCGGAAGAAGGGGGAGCTAGACAGGAGTGAGTTGTAAGTCGAAGGGATGTAAGAAGGGTCAACGTACTAGTATCGCACGGAGAAGACAACCAGGTTGTCCATGGTCACCTTGGAAATATCGCTCTCGTACGAAATCGCCCACGCCGTACCCCCCGTCGAGTCGATGCTGCGGGTATGCAACTCGCCGCCGGAGCCGTCCCCGCCGTCCATGAGACACCCGGGCGGGTTCCCCGGTCCGCGCCACGGCATGGACCGGTTCTTGCCGTCCTGCCAGTCGGTGGCGAGGCTGCCGTCGTACGACAGCGAGGTGAAGGCACGGTTGTTGGCCAGCTCCGTCATGAAGGACTTGCCCGCGGGGAGCTCGAGGTACTCGCCGTCGGGCGGGGGCACGGCGTCGCAGCCGCGGTCGGCCTGCATCCACCAGGAAGACTGGGGGAGGTCGTAGAGCGGGTTGACGGCGAGGTTGGTGTTGGGGCTGTCGACGGAGGAGTCGTTGCCGCCCTGTGATTGTGAGATGGTGGTCCTGCTTGGATAGAGAGGTTCCCGTGTTAGTTACCTTGCAGTACATGCCCTTGTTCCACGACGCAATGTGGGCGCTCGCCGCCGCAGCGAGAGAAAGAAGAATAACAGAAGAGTACATCTTGGGCAGGATCTGAATGATTGGCTTGAAGAATAAAATTTGCAATGAAAGGACGGTGCAAGACTAGGCACCAAAAGAGAAGCGAAGGTTGAAACTAAAGAGCCATGTTTCTAGATTCCCGTCAACACTACAGCTTATATACACATCGCCAAAGTCGACGTCTGACAGCCCGCTCAGCTGAAAAGTCCGCATTAGCGCAGTGTAAGTGTAAGTCGGCCTTCTCCCGGGAGCGGCCGCCCGCCGAGACAGGGAGTTGGAGATGAAACAAGCTGTGTTCTCTCGGGATTGTTTCAAGCAAACGACCCGGCGCCTTTTAGCTTGCGGCTAGCTATACGTCGCGTACAGGTGGCTTGACAGGGGGAGGGACGAAGGATCCGGATGGAGAAGGGAGAAGCGATTGTAGGGCTGGGGTGACTTTGATACACGAGATGCCCGGATCCTTCGGGCGTCTTAGATGAGTCTTGGTGTTCAGGGTCTGTCTACACGAGTGGACGCATGAGCTGAAATGACAAAACCGGTCGGTGTGCAGGGCATTGGAATAGTGGTCACATCAATGGACCTTGAATGACCTTCAGCCAGGAGAATTAAAGTCGATCCTGTTTCCCCATAATGTGAAAACGAGCCGAGTTGAAACACCGCCAACTTCCTTTTTCCCTTACAAAGTCGCGGGCGGCCGCCGCCGCTTAACAAGTCGATGGTCTTGGCTCATTGAAACAGTAGTCATTATGAAGTTGCGCATTCGTATAGACACAGCAATAAGAGTCATATTCCTATTTCCCGACATTCCCAAATTAACCCTCCTCCTTGTCCTGATCGTCACGTCTGCGTTTAGGCCCCTCCCGCTTCGATCGGTTCCCGCCTTTGAGCACGCTGCCCTTCTTTCCCCGGTCCTCGGTCAGGTTCTTCATCTCGTTCCTCGCGTGTCGCTGTGCTTGCTCAATCCGAGGCTGGAAAGTCATCACCTCCTCCTTGACCGTCGGGTACTCCTGCAGCTTCTTGCCGAGCGCAGCCTCGATCCGTAGATAAATCTCCACGTCGTACTGGGTAACCAGGCTGATGGCCACACCAGACTTTCCGGCACGAGCCGTACGGCCCACACGATGGATGTACGTCTTGGAGTCCTGCGGGAGGTCAAGGTTGAGAATCACATCGACCTTAGGGATATCGAGACCACGGGCCGCGACATCCGTGGCGACGAGGATGTCGCGCGTGCCAGCTCGGAACTTGTTGAGCGCGCCTAGACGGGATGTCTGGGAAAGCTGACCGTGGAGCGGGATGGCTCCGAAGCCCAGCGTCCGCAGCAGAATGGCGATTCGCTGCGTCTCCCAGACAGTGCGCGTGAAGATGATGCACGACTGGCCCGCGTGCTCGTTGACAAGGTAAATCAGGTAGGTGTCTTTTTGAGGATGAGGGATGAAAACGTAGTGTTGGAGGAGGGTCGACACCGTCTGGTACTTGTTGGAGCTGATGCTCACTCGCACCGGGTCTCTCAGACTGGCTCGTTGCAGACTCTCGATCTTGGAGCTAAGAGTCGCCGAAAAGAGATACGTCCGTCGCTCGCGAGGCACAAACTTGAGGATCTTGTCGATGCTAGGCCCAAAGTCCATGTCCAACAGACGATCAGCTTCGTCCATGATGAGATACTTGAGCGTCCGCAGAGAGAAGCCCTTCGTCTTCTCGAGATGATCCACCAAACGACCCGGGGTCGCGACAATAATGTGCGGCTTCTTTCCCAGCGCAATCGATTGCGGGACCATGTCCAGTCCACCGACGATGACAGCGCATCGTAGAGATATCAGTGACCCCAACGCCTCAAAGGCCTGGCCGATCTGCGACGCCAACTCTCGGGTCGGCGCGAGGACGAGGCCGAACAGCGGCTGGGGCTTGTCGAGGAGGGCTTGGAGGACAGGAAGCGCAAACGCGGCCGTCTTTCCGCTGCCTGTTTCGGCGAGGCCGATGATGTCGCGGCCTTGCAGCGCGGTGGGAATAGACTTTTCCTGGATCGGGGTGGGATGCGTGTAGCCGAGGGCTTCGCAGGCTTCGCACAAAGCGTCGACAACTCCCTGGGAAAATATTGTCAGCAAAGGCTGTAATTGTCGGGTCCAATCGACTTACGAGGTCCTTGAAGGTCTTCTTGGGGGCATCGGTAGACTCCTCGGCGGAGGGAGCTTCGATAGTCGCTGATTCCTCCTCGGTGGACGGTTCGAGAGATTCCTTGGCGGGAGACTCCTCGACAATAGGCCGCTTTTCTAAGGCAGGTTTCTTCTCCAAGGTAGCCTTCTTCTCCGAGAGAAACTTCTTCTTGGGCGCATCATGCGCCGTCTTTCTCCGTTTCGCAGTATTCATCCTGGTCGACTTGTGCTGTTGCTCTCACAGGTAAAGATCAAGCAAGTAGGAACAATCATGACCGCGGTCGAGAAAATTTTAGTGGAGTTTCTAGGTTCAGTGGGGTTTTCGTTATCGCACGTGCGCTAGTGTTATCGCAATCCCCGCCAAACTTTTTTTCTTTCGCTTTGCGCCTACAGCCAGCCAGCCTTCGGTTTGCAGGTTTTCTGAAGCTCCAAGACAGCAATTTTCAAGCAACTCAATTCATCATGGCGCGCAAACGCACAAAGAAGAGAACCCACCTGGGTGCGAACAACCCGGAGGTCGACGCGGCCGGCCATGCCTCGGCGCGCGACCCCAAGAGCATGGTCATCCGCATTGGCGCCGGCGAGGTCGGCTCCAGCATCAGCCAGCTCGCAACCGACGTGCGGAGGGTCATGGAGCCGGGCACTGCCAGCCGATTGAAGGAGCGTCGCGGGAACAGGCTCAGGGATTACGCTGTCATGTGCGGTCCGTTGGGCATCACGCACTTGATGCTGTTTTCGCGGTCCGAGAGCGGCAACACCAACCTGCGAGTTGCCCTGACGCCCAGAGGTCCGACACTGAACTTTCGCGTTGAGAAGTACTCGCTGTGCAAGGACGTTCAAAGAGCGCAGAAACACCCCAAGGGTGGTGGCAAGGAGTACATCACGCCTCCTCTGGTAAGCCGCTCTAGAGACTCGAGACATCCCGTCGCTAACAGTGACCCCAGCTGGTCATGAACAACTTCACCACGCCCAGCTCCGATGCCAAGTCCAAAGTCCCCAAGCACCTCGAGTCCCTTGCCACTACCGTCTTCCAATCCCTCTTCCCGCCCATCAACCCCCAGGCTACGCCGCTCAAGTCGATTCGACGAGTCCTCCTCCTGAACCGCGAGCAATCCGAGGACGACGACGGCACCTTCATCGTCAACTTCAGACACTACGCAATCACGACGAGGTCAACGGGTGTCTCAAAACCTCTCCGCCGATTGAACGCTGCCGAGCACTTCTTGTCAACCAAGACAAGTCGGAAAGGAAAGATGCCCAACCTGGGTAAGCTCGAAGACATTGCGGACTTTATGATTGGTGGTGAAAATGGTGATGGCTACATGACGGATGCGACGAGTGGTAGTGAGATGGACACCGATGCCGAGGTTGAGGTGCTCGACCAGGGTCCCAAGAAAGTTCTCTCTGCCAAAGCCAGACAAGCGGCGGCCCAAAACGACGCTGAGCCCGACGCGGACGAAGAGAGCGTCGAGCGCCGCGCAGTGAAGCTGGTCGAACTCGGTCCCCGAATGCGCCTGCGCTTGACCAAGGTCGAAGAGGGTCTCTGCTCCGGCAAGGTCATGTGGCACGAATACGTGCACAAGAGCAAGGAAGAGCTCAAGGAGCTGGAGAAGCGATGGGAGAAACGAAGGCAAGTGAAGGATGCGCGCCGCAAGGAGCAAAAGGACAACGTCGACCGCAAGAAGGCGGCCAAGGAAGCGCAGAACCCCAGCAAGGGCGGCGATGACGACGATGAAGCCGATGATTACTACAGCGACATGGACGTGGAGGACTTTGACAGCGAGGGATTGGCGGGCGATGCGGAATACAAGGTCAACGAGAAAATGGAGGAGGATGACGAGTGGGAGGACGAGCAGGAGGAGATTGCCAACAGCTGATCTCTCCTCGTCTTTGTCGGCGGTTGACTACCATTGGGTTGCGATTATGGCGTACATATCTGGTTCTACGGGCAATGAATGTGATTCCTCAGATGTTGTGTTTGTGACTTGGACGTGGTTGGTTACCTATTCGGGTAAGCTTAAAGAGAAGAGGCCATCCCCAATTTATTGAATAACAACTGTTAGATCTGTCCATCACCCAAAAGACGACCAAAAGGGCAGTAGGAATGCCGATTTTCTCATTAAAGAATTAAGAAAGACATAAAATTCTTGGGATACACGGTTACAACTGTCGGCGCTGTTAATTACAGCCGGACCAAAATCATTGCGGTGTGCAGGGTAGGTAAGCGGTCAATGTCGATGATCCTGGTTGTGACGGCTGTTAATCTAGACACATACCTGGCACGTCGCCGTGAGATGAACCTACAAATACACCGTTGCGCACAACACAAAGCCCCCCGGTCTCACAGCACGCCCTCCCAAGATAGTACCCGTGTAATTCTAAGGGTTTTTGGTTCCTTTCATCCCGTTTCAAAGCCCGTAAGTCTTGTGGTAGTCACGCCGCTTGAGCGTCTCTCACGGCCCTTCGTCTAGTCCTCACTCATGCTGATTAACGGTGGCTAGGAAGCATCAGCACACCATGATTCGCAGACCGGTTGGAACCGCGTGGACGGCAAGGGCCTTGCTTAACCGGGGAGCTCGAACGTCTTCTCCAGCATGGGCGCGCTTCTCGTCGACTGGGACGAGGCCGGAGACGCCCATCTCAGTCGGCAAGGAGAGCCCGACGCAGTGGAAGCGGTATCTTGTCTTGGGTGCCGTCGCAAGCGCAGCGTGGCTCACGTACGATCAGCTCCGTGCTCCTGCTTCGGCGCCTGTTCCGCCTATTAAGGACGTTACGTCCGAGGACTTGATTCGCGTTGAGTCTCCTGTCAAGATCCTCGATCTCGCAGCTGCCGATGCGATGCTGCGTAGAGAGGTCGGCAGCTTCATCTTTGATGGCGAGGACAAGACTCAGGGACGAGTGGATGTAGTTCGCGTGTCAAGCAACAACCCCGTCGAAGACGAGTGGGATCTTGCGGTGGCCCGGGGGCTTGAGGGAGCCAAGACTGTGTTCTATGGGGTTTACGATGGGCATGCGTAAGTGCTGAGGTTGTTGGGATGTCCAACGGAGTAAGAACTGACTCGGCCACAGGGGTTGGGCAACTTCCAAGGTGTTGAAGGAGGCCCTCGTTCCATACGTGTCCATGGCATTGTCCAAGTTGCCAGCGGACACACCCCCTAACCTCGTCGACGACGCCATCAAGAAAGCCTTCGTCCGCCTCGACGACCGCATCACCGCCCAGGCAACGGACGCTCTCAACGCCGGCCACGCGCCCGGATCCGCCGAGGTCATCGCCGCCATCGCCCCCGCCATCGCCGGCTCCTGCGCCCTGCTTTCCATCTATGACCCGCAGACATCCACGCTCCGCACCGCCGTCACGGGCGACTCGCGCGCCGTCCGCGGAGCCTGGTCGCCGACGGACAGCCGCTACGGCGCCGACGCGCTGAGCCTCGACCAGACCGGCTTCAACAAAGCCGAGGTGGCCCGCATCGACCGCGAGCACCCCGGCGAGAAGGACGACATCCTCAGCCCCGCGTCCGGCCGCCTGCTCGGCCTGGCCGTCACGCGCGCCTTCGGCGACCACCGCTGGAAGTGGCCGCGCGACCTCATCGCCGCCGCCAAGGACGACTTCTACGGCTCCAGCCCGCGGCCCAAGTACCTCACGCCGCCGTACATGTCGGCGCAGCCCGAGGTGACGACGCGGCGGGTGCGCGGCGAGGACTTCGTCATCCTTGCGTCCGACGGGCTGTGGGACATGATGAGCAACGACGACGCCGTGGTCTGCGTGGCGCGCTGGCTGGCGGCTAAGAAAGCCGGGCGGCGCGAGCCGGTCACGGAGACGAAGCACGTCGGCGGGCTGGAGGACGGCTGGAGGGCTACGCCGGAGCACTTTGTCATCGAGGATCTCGACAGCGCGGCTGTGTGTCTGGTTAAGAATGCGCTGGGCGGGTCGAGGCGGGGGTTGTTCCTGGGTGCGATGAGCACGTATGCGCCGCTGAGCCGGAATGTGCGCGACGACATGACGGTGCAGGTTGTTTTCTTCAAGGATCCTTATGGGAATAAGGCGTAGACGGAGAAGAGTGATGCGGGCGTGGTTGTTGGTAAGGAGCATGCTTAGAATGGCCTTTGGTTTCTCAGATACCTTCGAGGGCTGTGTCACTAACGGGTTATTAACTAGTTGGCTGAATAGACTTATCAAGCTCGTGTTGCCGACCTTTACTTATAACTTTGCGTTAGGTGCGTCGGCCGATATAAGAGGGACATTTCCTAGTGCCCTCTCCCCCTTGGACCCTTCCATGAGGCTATTCAGAGCCGCCTCTCCCTCCCGCTTCGCCCTCCACCGCCACGCCTTGACCGCGGGCCGATCAAGCCCAACGCCCTCCATGATATCCACGACCCAGCCCCCAATATTGGGCAGGTACTTGAAGGCATGACCACTCCCCGCCGTCGCAACCATCAGCCCCTGCGTCCCACGCACCCTATCGATCACGTAGTGGTTATCGTACGAGTCGTTGTACCAGCAGAGCCGCGTCAGCCAGACGTCGATGCCCTCGGCGCCCAGCTCGGGGAGGTACTCGTCCAGAAACCCCCGACACACCGCGAGCGCCTGCGCGGGGATCTTGGCCAGCCGCTCGCCCTCGGTCCACCGCGTCACGGGCTCGCTGCGCTCCCGGCCGTCGGGCTGCACGCGCGGGTTGGTGTACTTGGTCCCGCGGTAGCCGATCTTGAGGTAGCCGTTGTCGTCCACGGGGAAGCCGTACAGGCCGCCCGCGGCGTCGGCGCGCATGTTGAAGGTCCACGATGGGAAGCGCGAGGGCGAGAAGCGCTGGCGCAGGGGCGAGGACGCGGGGATCTGGAGGATGATGACGGAGCCGGCGGTTGTTTCGGCGAGGCCGTCGAGCGCGGGGACGAGCGTAGGTGTCCAGCCGCCGCAGGCCATGATGATCATGGAGGCGTGGTGGGCTTTGCCATCGGCGGTCCGGATGCCTGTGATGGTGTCGGGAGAATTCTGGATCGTGGCGGTGAAGCAGCCGGCCTTGGGATCGAGAACGAACCGGACGCCCAGGGTCTTAGCCTTGTGCAGAGCAAAGCGACAGGCCTTGTCTGCGATGGCCGTGCCGCCCGTCGTGTCCAGCACGCCCAGCGCCGGCTTGCTGAACGGCTGCATCGCCGACGCCAGTCCCTTTTGCTCTGCCAGACGGAGATGGTCCTCGTCGTTGTTGATGAGCTGCGTGCCCCGGTGACCGGCCGCTTCCATGCTCTGCACTGTGGCTTTCTCAAACGCTGGCAAGGTGTCTGCATCGCTCAGTGAGATGTTGCCGTTGTTGATCCAGACGACGTCCGCGGAGGTCATCCCGGGAGGCACCGCATCGCCGCCGCGCTGGAGTTCTTCGTTCCATACATTCCACGTTTGGAGCGCCTCGGCTGTGAGGTCTTGATACTCGATTTGCGAGCCGTACGCAGACCGGATGATTTTGTTGATATCTATAATGCAATCAGTTAACGATAAGGGAATCTGGCACAGGTGGCGAACCAGCAGAGGCGGCGTCGCAGCCGTCAGTGTATGAGTACAGCGTCTTTTCGTACGGCTGCTTGTCGAAGACGGTGACGTTTGTGTATCCGCGCTGTGCGAGGTGGATTGCCGTGCTGAGGCCGAAGATGCCGGCGCCGACGATGACGATCGGGCTGGTCTTGTCCGGAGTGGCTGTCTTGTTAGATTGCTGTGTCGACACTGGATCTGAGACGACTTACTCATTGTGTGATGATCTGCTATAGTTTTGATGCAAATTTGGACCGAGGGAGACGTAAAGCCATTGATCAATCTTGCATCATATCAGCCGGTTTCCCACCAGTTGACCAGGCTCGGCATTGCCCTCCGATCACGGCATTTGCTCCGCCCGCAACACAACCTGAAGGCGGAGTATCGCGGATTCCCAATTGTGCCTCACCTGCCCTGCCTGATAGGCATATTCGAAGATGACTAGGATTTGTATTTGTTTATTCAAAAAGCCATCAATTAACCTAAACCGTAGTTATCTCATTCACCGGAGCGATTGGCCATCCCGTTTTGAACAGCGCCTTGATGTTCTCAAAGCACTCCCTCTCGCCCTTCTGGAACGCCACATCCGTCAATCCTCCCACGTGAGGCTGGATAGTGACCTTGTCGCTTGTTTTAAAGTAGTCGTTGATGTTGGGCTCGTTCCAGAATACGTCCAGTCCAGCTCTTGCGATTTTGCCGCTCTCAAGTGCGTTAATGAGAGCCGGCTCGTCAATCACCGGGCCGCGAGACGTGTTGACGATGAAGGACCCGTCTTTCATAACTTCGAATTCCTTACATGAGATGAGGTTTGTCGTTTCCGCGTTGAGAGGGCAGTTGATTGACACGACGTCGGACTGGCTGAACAGCTCATGGAGGGAGGCACAATATGTCGCGCTGTACTTGGTCTCCTCTTCGGCGCTCAGTTTCCTGCGGTTGTAATACTTGGTCCGCATGTTGAAGACCGCCGCTCGCCTTGCCAGATGCTTGCCTATACTGCCCATACCCACGATCCCCAGCGTCATCCCCGAGGGATCCTTGCTCGGAACAACAGGGTCCTTCCACGCGCCGCTCCTCGCACAGCGCTCCGCGTGGGAAGTGTCTCGGATGACGGCCAGGGTGAGGAAGAAGGCCATGTCGGCCGTGGCCTCTGCGACGGCGTCGACGCTGTTGCAGAACCAGATGTTGTTCCGCGTCAGCCAGGCGACGTCGAAGTCGTCGTAGCCGGCCGAGGCGGACGCGATGATGCGGCATTGCGGCGTGAGGGGGGCGAGTAGGGCTTCGTTGAAGGGGTGGTAGGGGCCTCTTCCCATGCGGATGATGAAGGCGTCGATGGGGCCGTGGGTGGCGATCATGGCGGGGAGTTGCTCCAGGGCTTCTTGGTGGTTCTTCACGTCGAGGGCCTAGGAGAGTTAGCTAGAGGGTTCTTGACGCTGGGACTGGGTACGGACGGCGTAGTCGAAGTCCTTTTTGAACTCGGCTAGGTAGTCGTCGCCGACGAACTTGGGGATTCCGAGGGCAACGACTCGGGGTTTTCTGAAGGGGCGTTTTTCTAGAGACATGGCTACTATGGGGTCTCAGTGAGGGATTTGACGGTGGTTCTTCGTTGACCCGAGTGTAGCGCAATTACTCTGCAGCTTGTCTTTGTCTTCTTAATTGTCTCTTTGCAAGCTTGCGAAAAGATAGAGGGTTGATGTATCCTGTGGTCTAATAAGCTAGTCCCTTGTAGCAACCACGAGATGAGATGTGTGGGGTCGTCGCCGATTGCGCACCATGTTGGTTGGAGTTGCGCCAAGCTGGATATATATCCGTGGGCTCAGCGTTTCCGGTAAGGGAGAATTGGCTACATTTTATCAGGGACTGATTACTGATGCGATGATTTCCAAAGAATAAAGCCCGATTTTTTGTTCCGTAGATATTGGGTGCACAGAAGCTTTTGTGAAGTTTACTGAAGTGTCGTGGTGTGGTGGACTGGACTCATGGAGACTGCCGTCTACCTGAGTATCGCTACGGTCACCGGGAGCGCATCTTAGGTAGTCTAAGTATTAGAAGTACATGTATAAACCTACTTATTACATCTCTTATTAATAGTGAATTTTCGTAGATTAAATGCTCATTGAATCCCTTCCCGCTTCTCCGCCATCGTGTAACAGCCATCGCACTCCCGAGCCAGGATGAAATGCTTTCAACCACAAACCAATCGCAGTGGCCTTCCCAAATCAACTTCCAGCTGACAATCTCCCATCTTCTGAGCTTTCGATTGGTATTCACTAATGCACGGCAGCTGGGTGAAATCACACAAGACTCCACCAAAAGCCGCCTGAAACCGAACTCGGGATGACATCAGCGCCGGTGCTGATTCAACCATCGGACTTCCCTTTCTGCCGACCAAGGCCATCTCAAATCCCGAGGCAATTCTGAGAGCTTTATCAGACGATCAGATTGCGGATCGCACGTGCAGCTCTGAAGCGTCGATAGCGATTCACGTCAACGCCTGGTTTGGGAGTCATCGGCGGATGTCGTATCTGCTTATCTCGACTGTAGATAAGCTGTCTCATAGCTCTCTGGCGGCTTATAACCAGCACGATCCCATGCCGCAAGCTACTACTGGCTGTAGACCACCGTATTCTTCTTGCAGTCTCTATTCATAATGGCTCCAAGTGCAACGGAGTCGTCCCCTTCGGAGACATCATGGATCGACCGCGATGATTTGCGAACTTCCTTCACACTGGCCATGTCGGCCATGTACAAGGCCGAGGTTCCTCTGTACGGCGACCTGGTTCGGATCGTCGGCGACATCAACCAGTCGACACGTGGCAGTGCCCTCGATCCAAAGGTGCTGGCCATGCGCTACGGAGACGTTGCGTCCTCGAGACTCGACATTGAACGACACGGCGCCATACGATTGGGAACGCCTCACGAGCTCCGCACCGTCCGCCGCATATTCGCCCTGATCGGACTCTATCCCGTGGGATACTACGACCTTTCGCCTGCCGGCCTGCCTATGCATGCGACCTGCTTCCGGCCCAAGACCGAGATGTCGCTTCACAAGAACCCCTTCCGCGTCTTCACCTCGGTGCTTCGACCAGAACTCATCAAGGATCCTCGTGCCAGAGATTTGGCGTTGGACTTGCTGTCGAAACGGAACATCTTCAGCGACGAGCTCATAGACCTTCTTAGTCTCGGCGATGCGCAAGATGGGAGGCTTAGACCCGACCAAAGCCGTCGGTTCGTGGCCGAGGCAATGAAGACGTTCAGCTGGCACGGAACCGCAGCGGCCTCGCACGAAGACTACCAATGCTTGAAAGACGAGCATCCGATCCTCGCAGATATCGCCTGCTTCCGAAGCTCTCACATCAACCACCTAACACCCCGCACACTCTGCATCACATCCGCGCAGGACCTCATGAAGAAGGAGGGACTCAAAGTGAAGGACAGAATCGAAGGCCCGCCGGCTAGGTCGTGCCCCATCCTGCTTCGACAAACGAGCTTCCTGGCCATCGAGGAGCCTATCAAGTTCCTCGGCGCCAGCGATCCGTCTTACGAGGCCCTAGTACAAGGCTCGCACCGAGCGCGGTTTGGAGAAATTGAAGAGAGAGGGGCGGCGGTTACGCCCGCGGGGCGGCGGTTATACGACGAGCTTCTGAACGAGGCGACGGCAGCGTCGCCTGAAAAGCCCAGTCCGGAAGAGTTTGACGAGCTGGTAGAGACGGCGTTCAAGACATACCCCGACGATTGGAGTGAACTAAGGAAACGCGAGCTCATTTACTGCACATTCGAAGCAACCAGCAAAGGAATGGACGCAACGCTCCCAGATCAGCGCTACCATCTTGACGAGCTTCTCGAGCAAGGTCTCCTCAACGCGTTCCCGATGACATACGAGGACTTTCTTCCTCTTTCCGCAGCTGGGATCTTCCAGTCGAATCTGGGTTCCAAGTCCCCGGCCCGACAGACGGAAGCATGTCCAGACTTTGCAGGAATGGAAGATGTCCTTGGCGTGAGTCTTGGTGATGCTGACGAGATTTACCGTGCGGCGCAGGCTGAGAGTCTTGCGAAGTGTGTCTCCAAACTTGGAATTGAGGTTTATGTTTAATTTGGGTTAATGGGCCGGATGGCAGGTAATGATTAATGACGGTTGCGTAGCTACATTGCCTGGTATCGGGTAGCTGGAAGTGCAAGGGCACATTATTAGCTTTACATGATGATTTTATCGAGATAAGCGTAAGAGAACGATATTATTCTGCTCTAACTTCGTCTTCTTCCATCTTCCATTGCAAAGTAGCCGGTTTTACATTGTTAACGCCAACGGTTTTCACAGCCAGCGCAGTCAACTCATCACCACAAGGGATCAATAAATCCCGACTAAACCTTTTTCTTAAGGCCGTTGATTACTTAGAACCCTATGCCATACTACATATGCTCACGGACATGTATTCATCCTTTGTAACAACTTGTTTGTTCTTCTAGAATACCCTGTACTAGTTTGTCCAAGACTGAGCTATGTGATGTTTACGACACGATATCTCAGCGTGATAAGGAACAAACACCGGTCTCACTGCCAACTAAGCTCATCCGCTAGAGCCTTGAGTAACTTATGATGGCCAGTCAGGTGCCCGATGGCCAATGTGCTACCAAGTTCACCAGCGGCACAGCATCAAACTCCGTCGTTGATGGAGCAGCCTTCTGGAAGAACTTGGCATTTAGGATCAAGGGCCGATTAAAGAGGGGCCACTACCAGTCGAAGATTACACTGGACGATGGACAGACACCCAGGTTCATCTCCGGCCTCTTGGATGGAGAACCGCTTACTTTTATGGACAGGGCCTACTTCTTAATGGAAGCATTGCGGCGACCTATCCGGGTATAATGAGTGCGTGATGCGATATTTTTCTCCTTCTTGGTACATTCCATGCTCTTAGAGGAGCATATATGGGACCCCACCATAACTGTTGACATGGCCACGATGTAACATTATGTGTTTGGAATGCAAGCTCGATATCTAGTTTGTACTGAGTTGGAATGGAATGTGGGTCGTGAACATGGTCAACCCGTTACTACTAGAAGGACTTGCCTAATGCTTTGCTGGGCGTTGAGTACCGACCTGACAGAGTGAAATGCCGGAGACAGATATCTCTTCTGCCTCCGGGTCATCCACGTGGCTTGTGAATGGACCAAGAGGCTCGATATAGAGCCTCCATTACAGCCGGCTCTTCTCCGTCGTGTAGAGATCATTCTATCTTTAATAAAAAAAGGGTCCTTGGGACGGGAGAATGTCGAACATGTCACTTGGACTGGCAAGAATTCAACGCGGGGAGTTTGTACCGACTGTTCATCAGGACCGTCCGTATCAGCAACAAATGAGGGACGTGCCAAGCACTACCTCGGGATGCAGCTTTCCAAATGGAGTCAAGCTTGGCAGTAGAAAAAGAAAGCAAGGCAGCATCTCAAGGGCCTCCGGATACAAACTGAGCTAGTAATTCTTCATCTTGGCAATATTCATCTTACGACTTTCTGAATTTTGAGGACTGGCCTGGGCCTAAAGCCTGGCCATGAAACAAGAGAGAAAGAGCCAGTGGCAGTTCGTAGTCTTTCCCCATTGCTACGCAGTATGAGCCAGTTTCTTGATGAACAAATGCTATTTGAACATTTGAAAGAAATACATGAATGTGGAAGCCTCTCTTGATCAGTACCCCTGATCCGGTCAACGACTCCTGGCGGTTGGTACTACGGCATGGAATAGGAGGATTTACGTTGATAATGATTCCAAAATGGGATTACAGCGATATGGACCTAGGGGACCCGTGCTTTATTAATAACTCACCGTTAAGGCATCACAGCACGAGACACTACATCGGTGTGAGCCGCCGGATCAGGTATAAGCACGGAACGTGCTACATAGATATTTCGACGAACCCTTCTGTTGCCGTATGCCTAGCGTACACTGTTCACTGAGCAACTTTGAGCCGAGGGTTCAGGCCGCGCATTTACCAATATAGCATGCTGCGGGAGATGTGTCAGGAATGGGAGTTTACTACGTAAGATGGGAAAGTGATTGTAGTGACTACTTTGGCAGGGCTTGATGTCATGAATGTTTACGAATACCTTTATCAAGTTAACCATTTCGGTTTTGAATGGAGCATGCTTACTCCTCTCGAAATGCTTAAACTCCACGGGGCCAGCAGACGCGTACTACGTAATAACCTGCCCGAACGAGGCCAAAGGGGTTCACCACATTACCAGACTATTGGCACAAAAGCGGAATGGGCCACAGCTATAGTGGCCTCCCAAGTGGACTTTGTGATCCGCCCACAAGCCGTAGCTTGCCTGGCTCGCCCGAGCGTACGGTACGGAGCCCTGTCGAAGTGGATAATGCTTCGGTTCTCGATTCCGGTTCCCCTGTACGTCAACTACTTCGGCTTCCTCGGGGGTGGGTATGGAGGATGCCGTGGCCCGTTATCGACCGTCGGAGTCAGTTTGTCGACGAGCAAGTCCTGCGGGAAAGGGTTCTCGAGGGCTTCAAGCGAGGAACGAGGGGCGCTAATCGCTGGGTGATAGTTTTAGCCGGTTCCTGGGCGGTGTTGACCTAATCTTGGGAGATGACACTGGATCTGAAGCCGGGGAAACCTGGACTTGGATCAACACGTTGCTTGCTGTGTCGGATGTTGGGTTTCGGGGACACGTGCACCGTGACCTGAATCAAAACCAACGAAGGAACACTATTTGACCTGGAAGAGGAAGCTAAGAAACAATTAATAATGGAGGTAATATGGCAGACAGTGCGCCGCATAGGTGCATCGTTAATGCCCGTCGAGCTGGGATGGCAGAGACGTTTGAAGAAGACGATTACGTGCCGCAGGAGGTCCTGCATGCAGCGCGGTGGACCTTGCGTGCTTTCGGAGTAATTCTCTCGAGTGAGCCAAGGGCCCCAAGATTCCCACGAACAGGGGGGGAAAAGTCGCCTAAAGAGTATCATCCTAGCTGCAGACTAGGTCGCCCCTGTCTAGTCAGCTTAACCAGGGGTGGTTCCAGAGACTCGACGATGGAGGCACTAGGCAAGCCACTGCTCTTGGGCCCGCCGATATTTGCCCGTTCAGGCCCGTTATATCGGGCCCGAGTGAGCATCCTTCAGGTTCCAGCGGCGAGTCGAGAGCTCGTCGGGCCGTTGCGGTATGTACATCGCACGTGGAGGCGGCCAAGGAGAATTCTCTGCTCTGCGTAACATCGGCATGAACTCATCGCCTCTCGGCTCAGGGACCGAGGTGTCAGTGGGCTCGGTGGAGAGTAGAATCGCTGTCCCGTGGAAGCTATCCCAACGAGGTGATTGATGTGCGAGGATCGTCGTTCGAAGGGGAGCTCTAGAAGGGGCGGATCGCAGTGGGAAACACGAATATCCGCATCCATCCGAGCAGCATCGTGCTTCGTTTTGCAAGACAAGACATTACGTCTCCTCCTCCAGGTGTCTGTCCAACAACCTTTCTCGCGGCCGTTTCGAAGTGCCGCCAACGCCCGCCGGATCCCTCTTCGCCGAACACCGATGTGATTTTTTCGTCGAACCTTCTACTGCAAGCGCCTTTTCTTTTTTTTTTCTTCTGCTCGATAACGCCGGCAATAGCGCCAGGCGATGGTGTCAGAAAGAAAGGAGCAGCTAAGGCGCTGTCACCAAGTAAGTGTGCGGGCCGTGGCCGTGGCGCGGAATTTTCTCGCCCTCGACGGCGTCGTGCCACTAGGAGCAAAACGGCAAAACCCCAGTTCGGCGTTCAGCTAGCTCGTTCGTTCAGAAGGCAAAACCTGCATTTTCGACGCCTAGTGGCGAAGAGAGGGAGGGAGCTGGCCGAGGGGAAAGGCACATATAGCCTGGACAGACAAAGTCACCACACGTCCAGTCGTCGTTAATCATGATCCCTACAGAGGCGTCAGGGGATGACCACCCGCCTGGACGGCGAACGGTGGCAGACGGATGAGAGCCTGCAGAGTGCATACGTAGCCCACTGTGGCCAGTCTGAGTCGTCCACGCTGGCACATGGGTTAAAGAAGAAAACCCGGTGGTGTGGATAGTGGCTGGTTTCGTGTCAAGTAATTAGTGAGCGAGATGTGAAAACGGGCGCAGGAAGGAGAACGACGTGTGGCCGCCGAGGTAGGATGATAACGAGAAACGACTTAGACACCAGCGGGAGGGACAAGGAGCACAACGTTGTTGCTGCTGTTGCTGTTGGTAGAGCTTCAGAATCTTCCTCGAACCCCCCTTATATAAAAAGAAAGCAAAACAGGCACCGCAGAACAAGCTGAAACGTTCCCAGAATGCAACCAGGGCGACGGCGCAGTATGAGCTGACAGATGCATCACCACCTCTTGGCCAGTCAACAGCACCCTCACTCACATACTTCGTACCTGCGCCACTCGTTGCATCGCCTCACCCTGGCCGTCAGGTTCCGACGCCGTCTTCTCATTTCCGGCTTGTGCAGAGCTTCTACTCCGTGCATAGTACGATTACAGACAACCCTAACTGACAGTGTGCCCTCAAATAAGTTCCTGTCTCCACCGCCGCTATTGAGATCGTTCCCCCCGGCTGGGTGGTGCGGGTGGGTTCCCGCTGTAGCGGACCCAGACCAGTCCGGCCAGTGTTCGAGATGGAGGGGCGGAACGTATCCAGAGTATTAAGGCTTTGAGCGGCCCGTTTTCTTCGCAGTACTAAGAGAGGTCTCGAGTGTTTTGCTGCTTCATCGATGACGAGCCCTCCGGATCCCGGATTGTCAACATCCAGCGTCCAACATGTCTGATCCCAAAGTCGCAGAGGCCATCGCGGATGGCCGGGTTCCTGATACTGTCACGGCCGAGTTCCTCAACCAGACCAAGGACGCACCGGCCATTGCTGGCATCATCTTCGTGACGATCCTTACGAGTATTATTGTTCTCGGCAGACTGGCCTCACGAGCCTTTCTAATACGGCGGTTCGGAATCGACGATACGTTGACGTTGCTGTCCTGGGTACGACTTTATACTCCCCAAGATGGTCCATGGCTACCTGGTAGAAACCCGTTACTGATCTACCCGTGTTAGATGGCCTTCATCCCCTTCGTCGGCTTGAGCATCTGGCTCATCAGGCTAGGATCCGGCCGCCACTACGACTACATCCAGTATGTCCTCGACATGGACACGGTGAAGCTGACCGAGGTGCTCGACTTCGCCTCGCACATCATCTACACGACGGCGCTCCTGTCCTGCCGCATCTCGGGCCTGGCGCTGTACTACCGGCTGTGCAAGCTGCACAACGGGCTGCTCATGGCCATCCGCATCGTCTTCGGCATCCTCATCGCCGGATACCTGCCGCAGCTGTTCCTGCTCATCTTCCACTGCAACCCCGTCACCGCGCTGTGGCCGTACGATTGGCAGCCCGGCGCCGAGAACTACACCTGTCTGCAGTGGGGGCTGGTCTATAGCGTGAACTCGTCGGTGTCGCTCATCTGCGATTTGTTGTTGTTCGGTATTCCGATTGTCATGCTCCGTGTGCTGGAGATGCCGCGCAGGCGGAAGATACAGCTTGCCTGCATCCTGCTCCCCGGAATCTCGTAAGTCTCTTCCTCCCAAGACTGACCACGAAGGCTGACAGTTCACCCAGGGTCATCGCCATATCCGTCACGCGCCTGGTCCTTGTCATCGAAGGTCAATGGCAGCCGGACCAGTCATGGTCATACAACCCAATGCTCGGCGTCGAAGTCTCAGAAATCGGCGCAACCCTGATCGCGCTCTCGGTCCCCGGCGTAAAGCCACTATTCGACAAGTTCATCATGCGCAAGGACGCCAGCATGGGCAGCACGGGCGACACGAGATACGGAAAGGGAAACACCAGCGGGCGCGGGACGGCGCTGCGATCGCTCAACCTCCGGCCCGAACACAGCGTGCTGGGCAGCCGGGACGCGTCGGCCGAGGGCGGCGCCAACTTCCGGAGCGTGAACCAGTCCAACGACAACCAGAGCGAGAACAGCGCCGAGGGCATCCTGGTGCAGGTGGACTTTCGGATAAAGGAGGACAACGCCAGGGACAATCGCCACGGCGGGTGAGAGGAGCAGCGATGATGCGTGTACGATTCATGACCGATTGGGAGTTGCGGCCGGGGAATCAATGGCCGTTGGGTTCTTCTTAGTTTAGCGACGCAATCTAGAACATACGTTTTCCGTGGTGGCATCTGATGGCCCTGTTGAGTGAACGATGGCTTGGCCGCCGCCCCTGGCCTGTCATGATCGGCTTTTGTGAATCCCCTGCCGATGTAGTGCCATCGTGCGTAGGCCCATGAACCGATCCGAGCAATCCATGTTTGCGAGTTTATAGCTACTCGATACGTGTATTCGTATGCTCGGTTCTTGGACACAAGTAGAATGGAACGTGGATCATCCCCGAGTAACGACCCCAGAAAACATTCATGCGAACGCAGCAGAGAGAGGGAGATCCTCCTGGATCGTAGAGTAATAAACCCACCCGACGTAAAAAGTCCCCCATATTCGTCAGGGAGACTTGCTTGGCCGTCCGCAAGCCTAGCCGTTGCAAGACGGTGATTTTTCCAGGATCCCTGGGAAACTCAACTCTCTGGGGGACCAGGGTTCTCTTCTGGGTCCAATCTCCACCAGATTCGAAATGGCCTCATCGCGCAGTTCCCGCTCAGGGTTTAGCGAGACGGAGCCGGAGGGGACGGAGTTGGGAGCATGTCCGTGCTGATATCGATAGCTGGGAAATACTGAATCGCTAATGACACTAGAAGTCCAGTCCCTAGCTCGTTCTTCGGCCGTGCCGCACCCGTTCGTCATACCCTTGTCGCTCGACGGACTTGTCCCGTAGTAGTCGTTAGCAGCCATGGCGCGGCAATGTCCACCGGCGGACCGCGCGCCGAGTTGCTTTTGAAGCCGCCGCCGCCCGTTTTCGTGGCGTAGTATCCCTCCCATCTCTCCCCGGGACCATCACACTCTTTTTTGCACCTTTGTATCAACGGCTTATCAGCCTCGTCACTCGTTTCACCTCCCGTCGTGTCAAGTCCGCATTCATCATGTTCGCCCGTTTGTCTGTGGCCGCCCTCGTCGTGGGCTCGGCCCTGGCGAAGAAGCACAGCGTCCCCTACACGGCCACCAACCTCATCCCCCTCCAGGAGAATGCCGGCTCTGATGATCTTTTCCCCATGGCGGATTGCTTCGGGTTTGATCTTCATGAGGCGACCATCACGGAGATGCAGGAGGCCATGCGTCTGGGTCATCTCACCTCGACTCAGCTCGTGACCTGTTACCTGGTGCGAACGTACCAGACACAGGAATACATCGAGTAAGAACCCAGATATCTCTACAGCCTAGAAACATCCAGTTAACCATCTCAACAGCTCCGTCCTGCAGGTCAACCCCGACGTCTTCGCCATCGCCGCGGAGCGCGACGCCGAGCGTTGCAAGGGCAAAGTCCGCGGCCCTCTGCACGGCATCCCCTTCACCGTCAAGGACAACATCGGCACCAAGGACAACATGGAGACGACGGCCGGCAGCTGGGCGCTCCTGGGCAACATGGTGCCCCGCGACGCCCACGTCGTCAAGCAGCTCCGCGACGCCGGCGCCGTCCTCTTCGGCAAGGCCGCCCTCAGCGAGTGGGCCGACATGCGCACCAACTGGTACTCCGAGGGCTACTCGGCGCGCGGCGGCCAGGTTCGCAGCGCCTACAACCTCACTGTCAACCCCGGCGGCAGCAGCTCCGGCAGCGGTGTTGGTGTTGCTGCTAATGCCATTGCGTTCTCGCTCGGCACCGAGACGGACGGAAGTGGTGAGTTGAGCGGATGTTGGTGATATCACCCTGATATCATCTTCTCCAATGTGGCGTTTTGCCTTGACACTAGACTAACACCGCCAATAGTCATCAACCCGGCTATGCGAAACGCCCTCGTCGGCATCAAGCCCACCGTTGGCCTGACCTCCCGCGCCGGTGTCATCCCCGAGAGCGAGCACCAGGACAGCGTCGGCACCTTCGCCCGCACCGTCAAGGACGCCACTCTAGTCCTCGACGCCATCTACGGCGTCGACACCCGCGACAACTACACCCTCGCGCAAGAGGGCAAGACTCCCAAGGGCGGATACGCGCAGTACCTCACCGACAAGAAGGCCCTGAAGGGCGCCACCTTTGGCATCCCGTGGAACAGCTTCTGGGTCTACGCCGACGACGACCAGCTGAGCCAGCTCTTCGAGCTCCTCGACCTCATCGAGTCTGCCGGCGCCACCATCATCAACGGCACCGAGATCACCGACTACGAGACCCTCGTCAGCCCCGACGGCTGGAACTGGGACTACGGCGCCACCCGCGGCTTCGCCAACGAGTCCGAGTACACGTACATCAAGGTCGACTTCTACAACAACATCAAGACGTATCTGTCCGAGGTTTCCAACACCGAGGTCCGCGATCTCGAGGCCATCGTTCAGTTCAACAAGGACAACGACGGCAGCGAAGGCGGTTACCCTTACGAAGACGGCAAGGGTCACCCCGCTTTCCTCACCGGACAGGACGGCTTCCTCGCGTCGCTCGAGACCAAGGGTATCCAAGACGAGACGTACTTCCAGGCCCTCAACTTCTGCCAGACCTCGTGCCGCAACGGCATCAACGACGCCCTCACGCACAAGGGCAAGAAGCTCTCCGGCCTCCTCGTCCCTCCCCAGGTCGCCCAGGCCCCTCAGATCGCCGCACAGGCCGGTTACCCCATGATCACGGTCCCCGCCGGCATCCACGCCGAGTCCGGTATGCCCTTCGGCCTCGCCATCATGCAGACCGCCTTCGCCGAGGCTGAGCTCGTCAAGTGGGCCAGCGCCATCGAGGACCTCCAGCAGACCTCCGACACGCCGTACAAGCGCCAGCTGCCTAAGTGGAAGGGCTACCTCGAGCGAAACATCCCCGTCATCTAGACGCCCTTCCAAGGGGTGCGATGCCCTGACTTTCCCTTCAACGCCTTCGCTGCTCCCCCACCCGGGAACACTGTCGTTCTCTTAATATGTAGTAATTCACCGCCATGTACATAGCAGCATCTAATGATAATGCCACGATGACTTGAAGTTGGCGCCGGGTTTCGCATCCACTCATATCTGTGCAACCTTGAAGCATCATGTCCCCGTTTTTAAGTGTGGCGCTGTGAACCGTTTGTCTCCGTCTTTCCCGCCAATAAACAATGCAGCTGGCTTCCAAGATGTCTCGCTTTGGACGAGGCGTTCTGCCGTGCACCAGAATTGGGGATCCGGGGGTGCATGCATGACGCACACCTCAGGGAGTGGATCGCAGAAGAGCAAGAAGCGAGGCATTTTGATGATCGCTTGGTGAGGCTGATACTGGCCGTACATCCATCTCTTCAACTGCCGCGCCATCATTCCCGTCTTTATTCATTCTACATTTAGGTTTCCTCTTGACGGTTCTATAACGATGACTGGTGTCCTTGGCCCTCAGTGAAGTCTTATTATATAAGGTAAGCTCACGATGAGGGTTAGTCGGATATATTCAGCTTTCTTTTCTGTGTACGAAACTATCTTGGCTCGTCACTGTGGGTATCTGTGTTGATTACTGTCTAAGTCAATTTCTCTTACTGTCTGTTGGGATGCGCCTGGTTGGGTGTTGTTCTATGGTTGTCCTGTGGACGTCTCAGTGGTTATAGTAGTGCCCAGAAACCAAGTTTCTAGTGGTTCTCCTGTGCTTGGGCGGTTGAGCCCGATTTTCTAAAGTGCCTCGACCGATTTCCATTTAATGCTGTGTCCAGTGATCAGTAGGCACTGTTCTTAGAGCCTGTGTTCAGTGGCATGGAGATCTCTGGAGTGAATCACCGCATGTGCACCCAGCCGCCTTAGTGTACGCCAGGGTCCCTCTGTGTTCTCAGGCTATCTGGCTTAGTGGGCGTCTAGCCCATGTCGTTCTAGATTCCTTGTCCTCTAATATTCGCCTGTCTCCTATGCTCTTTGGTTGTCGTCTCTAGTAGGCTGGTTGTCGTTTGGGTTGTCTTAACTCTGTCTGTTCCTAGTCTGTCTTTATCGCATGTGTTCTCTGTCTTGCCCATGTCCCCCGGTTTCAATAACGTCTGTCTAGTGACCCCGTCTTCCTTGTTGCTACCCCGGAGATCGGCGAACGTCAATGGCTCTACGAAAGGCAAAAAAATGTTGCCAATTGCCAGTTGTCACCTCTTTTTTCTTCGACTTCGTTCTCCCAACTCTACTTTTGTAACCTCCACCCTCCCATCTCTTTCTTCTCCAACTCCGTCCTCTCAGCTTCGTTAGAGACAGTAGTAGGTTATAGTTCGTTAGGGTAGATAGTGTTTAGCCTGCATTTATAGTCCATTGTGTGCCCTGTCTTAAAACCCAACCGCCCCTTGTAATGAACTGATATCAACATAGTACTTAAAAGTGTTACCCAGAGGCCTAGCTGGAGGCTGCTTTCATTGTTTCAACAAGCTTCCGCAGTACCAAGGCTGACTTCTTGGGGGTCCGCTCTAAAGATTCGTAGTCGGTGTATGTTACCCCGAATCTGGGCCCGTAGCCGTCAGACCATTCTGTGCCATTAAGTTAGCTAAGCCCAGCGCCAGAAGTGATTGTATATGCATATCCCCTTTTGCTATAGGGACAGGGACTTACCGAGATTGTCCATAAGAGACCACGCAAAATACCCCTTGATGACAGCACCGTCCTCATTAACTGACTTCCCCACGGCCTCCAGGTGATCTTTAAGATATCGAATCCGATACTCATCGTTCACGGATTCCTCTCGCGTCATCTTATCCTCGCCCGGACATGGACACCCATTCTCAGTGATATAAATCGGCTTCCCGTACAGGCGGTAAATTCGAGTCAGGTGCTTGCGGAACATTACAGGACAGGACCTCAACCAGTGCAGCCCACTCTTCTCACCAACCGCCGCGCCTTTCTTGTTTTCTTGCAGCTCATCGATGTTTCCGATGCAGTCGGTCTCGGAGGCCGGCTGATCGCGGTGGCGCGCGAACTGCGAGGTGTAGTAGTTCATACCGTAGAAATCGCACTCGGCTTTTTGCAGGATGGCCATGTCGGATGCTGTGAAGTCGGGTAGTCTGCTGCCGAGTTGCTCACGCATGCACTTGGGGTAGTCTTGTTTCAGGCTATGACACAGTCAGTAACGAGTGATATTCTTCATGCGGAGAGTGAAATCCTACAAGATGGGGTTCGCGAACCAGCCGATGTGGAACTCCATCCGTCGAACCGCGGCTTCACTGTCTCGTGGATCGCTACTATCCCACGGCTCGTAGTAATCGCCATTGAGAGAGATTCCAATTCTGCCTTTTTGGGAGCCTCGGAAGTCTTGGTTGTACGCAGCTACTGCGCGAGCGTGGCTCATGATTAGGGCTTTACCGACGATCCACGGCTCTGTTGAGGTGTTGCCCTCGGTTGACTGCGGGTTGATGCTGCTTCTCCCTGGGGCATTGCCACCCGTTGCGTAACCCTGAAAGATGAGATTAGTCGGTCTGACGGAGATTCGAGATTGGATACTTACAAAGATAGAGACGATCCAGGGCTCGTTCAAGCTGACCCAGTTTTTGACTCGGTCGCCGAAGCGCTCGTAGCACACTCGGGCATACCTCTCAAAGTCCTTTTGGGATTCTTCGATGTCTAACCACCCTCCATAGCGGTCGTGGAGTTCTTGCGGCAAGTCCCAGTGATAGAGTGTTAACCACGGTGTGATGCCCCGAGCAATCAACCCATCAATGAGACGGTTGTAAAAGGCAATGCCAGCTTCATTCAACGGATCGTCTCTACCTCCAAGAGGAATGACCCGTGACCATGAGACAGAGAACCGGTATGTCTGAGCGCCGTACGTCTTCAAGAGACCCAAGTCCTCCTCTAACCGATGATAGTGGTCACACGCAACATCACCACTAGCACCCTTCGTGCGAGTAGGTTGCAAATGACAGAACGTATCCCATATTGACTTCCCACGTCCGTCCTCTGCGACGGCACCTTCGATCTGGTAAGACGCCGTTGCAAACCCCAGCTCAAAGTCTCGGGGGAGCGACGTTGTACCGGCCATGCTCTCTGGACAGACAGACTATGCTCGGATGGGGTAAGAAGAAAAGCCGGGAGAAACTGGAGAAGAACACGAAAAAAAAAGTACGAATCACCCCGTCAGGTGAATCCGGCTACTCGAACTATTCCGCATGCCCTTGCAAGCTTTATACCCGACCGTGCCATTACCCCTCTCAGCTTTATCGACATGAAGGACCGGACCCCGTTTTTGTCGCCTGTTTGCCATGTCGATCTCTCGCATTTCCCCGACGCCGATTGTCGTTTCCCCGATGGAATTTCCCCTTCGAGCTTGGTGTGTCCCGTCAGCTGGTTCAAGAACCTGGTTATTACGGCGTATTTCCCCGTTTCGCCGCTGCCGACCCCGGACCTGGGATCCCCACGGGGAAGTTCTCTGTCGTCTGACCTTGTTTGGCGTAGTCTGATTTCGTGGTTGCTGTGTCTTACGACCCTACCTCAAGGTGCACACATCTGTATATAATTGGAGCGAGATGCCTTTTGGAAAGTCCTTCTCAAGAACGGTATCATAGTCACCGTCCTCTCTTTGACACGTCTGAAAGTCGCCATTGACCGGAGGGTTCAGCTCGTTGACTTCGACAACCATGGCTCCCAAAGCCGCCCAAGCGGTCGATGGCATTGCATCTCCCATCGACCTCAGCTCGGTTCCTCCCTTCTGGAAGCGAAAAAATGGAGTGCTTCTGTACTTTTTGCTCACATCTTCTCTTTTCGCCAGTATGGCTCTTGGCATCGACGGGTAAGTCATTGACTACTCCTGGTAGTACCTATGCTTCACAACTGACAAAATTGATTCAAGGTCGATGACGAACGGAATGCAAGTGTTAGACTCCTGGCAAGAGCGTTTCGGCCATCCGACCGGTTCAAAGCTGGGATTCTTCGGCGCTTCGAACGCCATCGGCGGTGTCATCCCATTCATCTTTCTGGGCTGGATTGGAGACGTCCTGGGCCGTCGAGTACCCACCGCGCTGGGCTCCATCATCATCATGGCCGGAGTCCTCGTCCAGGTCTTCGCGACTTCGCTGAACATGTACATCGGCGGAAAGATTGTCCTTGGAATCGGCTCGTCCCTCATCCAGATGGGTGCCCCCGTCCTGGTCACCGAGCTGTCACATCCCAAGGAGCGCGTGCAAGTCACGACCTTCTACAACACCAGCATCGTGCTCGGCTATGTCATCGGCGCCTGGGCAACGTACGGCTGCTATCGAATCCCCAACCAGTGGTCGTGGAGACTGCCCACTCTCATCCAGATCGTCCCCTCGGCGTACCAGCTCAGCCTCATCTTCTTCTGCCCCGAGTCGCCTCGCTGGCTGATCGCTCAGGGCAAAGTGGACAAGGCGCGGGAAATCCTCATCAAGTATCACGGCGAGTGCGATGCGAGCTCCGAGCTTGTCAAGCTTGAATGCGCCGAGATCCAGCAGGCTATTGCCAAGGAAGCCGAAGAAAACATGTCATGGAAGGATTTCTTCTCCTCGGTTCCCAACTTGAAGAGAATTGCACTCTGCTTTGCAACAGCCTTGTTCAGCCAGAGCTCCGGTAATCTGCTTGTCTCGAACTATCTCACCCAAATCCTCAAGGACACTGGAATCGAAGCAGAGAAGGACATCACCCTTGTTAACGGCATGGTCACTCTTTGGCAGTACATCGTCGCAATCACGATGACGCTGCTCGTCGACCGATTCAAGCGCCGTACTTTCTTCCTCGTGGGCTCAGGTGGAGTTCTGGTCACCTTCATCATGTGGACTATTGCCGCCCAGCAATATCTGGAAAAGGACTCTATCGCCGCCGGCCGGGTTGTTCTCGCTTGCATCTTCCTCTTCCAGGCATTCTATACCTTTGGCTGGACTAACTTGGTCGTCACTTACCCGCTGGAGATCGTCACCTACCAGATGCGAGCGAAGACATGGGCTTTCGTGTTGCTCACGATCCAAGTGTCCTCCATTTTCGGTGGATACGTCAACCCCATCGGCCTGGAGAACATTGGCTGGAAATTCTACATCTACTACTGTGTCTGGCTTGCAATCATCTTCTTGGTCGTCTATTTCTTCTTCGTCGAGACGTCAGGTCCCACGCTGGAGGAGTTGTCGTATCTTTTCGAGGGGAAGGAGGAAAAGCAAGATATGGTGAAGAAAATCGAGATGGTCAAGGAGGAGCAGGAATTTGCGAGGGAAAAGACTGTCTAAGTTTCTCGAGCGTGAGCCTTATTTAACTTCAATGAGTTGATTCACAAATTGGAGGTACCTTTTCCCTTTAGGTTTATGCCTATTTATAGGAATCTTTTGAGACACAAGAGAAGCTAGTCCGAAAATTTCATACAGTGATTTTGTTCCACATCTCTCTTAGTAAAGAAAAGAAACAGTCGTACTAAGGACATAAGGAAATCCCGCTATGTGATCTGTATATTTATACCCCAACAGGGAATATGCCAATTGCATGCGAAAGAGATGAAGCATTTCCTGCTTCTAATGTCTGGGTTTGTAAATTTTGCTTTTTCATGAATCGGCCATGCACTTTTACGCCCCTTACCATCTCACGTCAACTATGGAAGACACTCCCCCATTCCTGAAGTTCCTGACAGGCCCCGGTTAGTCAACATATCCGACTGGACCTCATCGTGCACTTGCCTTCCATCATGCCATTTCGCGGGAGGAACTAAACACACCAGTGATTTTTGAGGAACCATTGGAGGGAAAACCTCAGTATGGAATGGGCCAGGATGAGAATGTGGGGGTTGAAGATGGAGGAAGATGTCCGAGGCTCGAGTCATGAAAATGCTGGTTAGGTAGAAGAATCCACGATGCTTATTTATTTTAGAACAATAATTGTTAAAATATGTTTGTTCAAGTTGTGGTTGGGTCGTCGTTCGTCATACTTTTCTATTCAGAATGGGAGGGTGTCAGTTTTGTATTACCAGCTAAGCGCTAAACTTCCCATATCCAGAAATAAGCTTGCTCCTTACGATTCATGAAGCCTCGATAAAGATAAACGCTTCCACCATGGATGACCAATTGAAAGCACCCGTTTTGGACAAGGAAATCGAATGGCCTCTCGGTCCTCGCTCCCCACTCTATAGGAAGACTCCATGTACTTACTGCTGTACTTATAGTACTATGTAGCTAATGCAGAGAAGGGGGGCAACTTCAGAGAAGAACATGGGTTGGTTGATGGCGTGAAGAGAATCGATCGGGTGCGGAAACCGGAGTATGTTTTCAGCTCAGGCCAACGTTGCGTCAGGCCTGCTCCATATTTGAATCAAGGGACAACGATGCCGAAGGCTAATGCTGTACGAAAAGTGTGAACTTGACCTGATCTAGATAAATGAAAATACTTTTCCTGGTAAGCATATGCTCCTCCAATGCCTAGGTCTATGATGGCCCGGGGGTCTTTCCTGTTAGCCTCCGCCATTGGCCCCGTGTTCCAGGCCGAGTAATCGTGCGTTGAACAATAAGAAGGCTAATTAGATGTGGTAAGGTGATCCTTACATATTTCTACATAAACAAGGTGCCTAGGGCTCAAACGACCCACGTGGAGTTATTCCGCAGGGCGTCCGAAGCCTTGGAGTCCAACCTCGTGAGAAGATCAAGGAGAACTGTAAAGTCGCTACGCGCACGAGTAGCTATCGGCGAGGTCCCGTTCCGATGGATGATCTCCAGTAGACTAGCTCCTATCAGCCGTATCTTCTCGACGTATGGCTCGCCGTTGACCTGCAACGACCAGAATGGGGCTTCGTGGATTACACGAAGCATATCCCTCGCAATTTCCGTCTTGCGCAAGTCGGCTTGTTCGACGCCTGTTGAAAAGTAGGACCGCTCCTCGAACTTTTGCGTGATGACCATCCGGAGACAATGCATTGAGACCTGGAGATTGGCGCACTGTATGATGAATTGGTTTTGTTGAGTGGCTTCTTTCTCTGCTCCTGCAATGGCAGCGAACGTGTACGACTGAAGATATGGAGGCAGGTCATCAAGACATGTAATGAACTGGATGTAAAGAGCGTCCAGACGATTCTTTTCTTCGGTGGTGGGGCGTGATCGATGACCGGGTAGGGCAAGATCATGCCGCTCTTGGTCGTGTATGAGCCTCAACTGAAGTAGCAGGTCTGATGCGGACTGCCATAGACGCAAGTTTGCATTGAACCCGGCAATAAACGTCTTCTGTGTCGTTTCAGATGTTAGGGAAACGCTCCCAGGTGAGACGCCAATAGAGGGTTCGTCCTCGATGCCTGTTGGATAGGCAGTTGTGATGCCAGATTCGAACGAGAATTGGTGGATTGTGATGGGACGATTATTCAAGATACTAGCAGACTTGTCTCCCATAACTGAAATCCAGAACACGCGCCGGCGCAACTCAGCTTCAATTGGGAACAAACCCTCGTAAGAAGCCTCGTCGTGAAGCTGCATAACTTGCGTGAGCCGGATTGCCTCTCCGAAGATGTGCCATGAGTACTTTGGCTTTCCAGCCGCGTGTAAGCAATTAGAATGGAAGTATCGAATGGCAACCGAGTTTGCATTTGGGCTCTCCAAGTCCGCTTCCAGATAATGGCTGAGACAGCTCCGAGAGAACTTGAGGAAGATGTCGGCCACGGACTGCCCTTCTGGAAACAGGTCCTTCGGCAGTAGAAAGGCAGCCTCAGCGCAGACGGCCGTGATCAAGGTGAAAGTGGCCTCAGGCCATGTCTCGAGAAGACCGCCGCTGGTCGCCGGGTTGCTGGCTGGCGAGAAGGCAGATGCCGCCTGTGTGGCAAAGAAGGTCAAGGCATCGCGGAGGCTTGGTTCATGCACCAAGGGCGTGAGGGGAAAGAGATACTCGAAAAACAAGTCGAAACACCGCGTGATGAGCTGGTTGAGATCGGTAGTGAGGAAGGCCAGCGCCCGGGACAGGCTGTGCCAGCGTTGCAGGGCCGACTGGTCAGGGGGGATGGGCTGGTCGGACACGGAGCTGCGGATCGTCTGTGGTGACAGGGCGGGATCGACATTCAGGGTACGAGAGGCTTCCCAATGGGCCGAGGATGGGGCCGAGGATCCTTTCAATTCCGCGGTGGAGTTGACATTCGGTCTGGAGAAGGCCAGGACGGAACTGTCCCCGGCAGCCGGAGCGTCGGGGGCCGGGACCGGAAGCGGCACTGCGACCGTATTTCGTCGCCGGGCCTTGGGGCCTCGACGCGCCAGGGGCAGGTCGAAGCTGCACTGCTCGCCTCCTTCGCGGCAGTTGGTGCAGCGCTGACCCGAGTCCGCAAAGTCACACTGTCATCGTGGTCAGTACGAGTTTCCCCGGGCGCCACTGACGTCTGTTGTCTTACTCGAGCTTTGCGGCGCCGGCAGCGGTCACAGGCCCTGTTCGCCGGCGGCTGGCGAGGCGGGATAACGGCCTGGGAACGAGGCGACGTCGATGTGGGACTGCGATCCATGGCCACGCTTTCAAGAGTCGGTCGGGGAAAAAGGCGTTTTTTTGGCTTTCCTTCAGCTGAACGGCGGCGGGGATTTGCCCCGGTCAAATACTTCCAACTGGCCGCTAAATGGCGTCGGCTGGGCGAACTTGTCTGCTGATCCAGGTGCCAGGTCCCCCGCAATCAGACGGTCATTTCCCCTATTCCCCGTGTCGATCCCGGTCGAGATGGGTTAGAGTCCCGGCGTGGCGGGGTCACGACCTGGGGAAGGCTCAGGAACCGGGACAAGGGTGGCATTCCTTGGAATAAGCTCTCGCGGTTCTCAAGGAAATACTCACATGGACACGAGTTGACATATATATAAGGGCCGATTACGAAGGCTAACGAATCCCTTACAGTCACATCATCCAACACAAGCCATCGCCTCCATCATGAAGTTCTCCAAGACAGGTTCGCTTCTAGCGTTGACTTGGGCGTCTGTCACCAGCGCCCTGCCCGCCAACGACGAGAGGTCAGGATCCAAGAGCAGTCAACATCCGTCCTGTCGGTTTGGTCTTGAGTGGTCACAGCAAGATGTGCTTGACCGGACAGACGACTTTATCTGGGATCTCTTATACTGGGAGGGCAAATTCCATCAGAACGATGTAGCCTACAACACCAAGAATGGCATGTCCTACGATGGGACGCAGGTTGATTGGGTCACGGGAAAGCGCACAACTAAACATGCATTCAGCGCAGCAAGCAAAGAGGTTAGTACCAAATGCAAAAGTCAACTACACGGTTGCTAACCCATCATCTAATAGGCTCTCCAAATCATTCTCTATGCCCAAGCCATCGCCGGATCCCGGGAGGCAGCTCGTTTCCTGACTCCCCATGATCTCAAGGCGGCACCTAGCTTCGCGGCCTCCATCATGGAAGTCAAGTTGAAGACGTACCTTCAGTTCAACGAAACATATCCTGGTTTTGGTGGCTTTCTGCCTTGGATCTTGACGGATGAGCAGGCCATAAAGCCAAACGACGGCTGGAATAACTTGGTACCTGGACTCGACAACGGGTAAGCACAAGTCCGTACGTATCCCAGGATGGAAGGCTAATAAACCCCTTGGTACAGCGAGCTCATATGGGCTGTATACGGATGCATTGAAGCCCTCAACAGCCAGCACAAGCCAAAGTTCACCAAGATTGCCAATGGCTGGCAAAACTGGCTTGACTACGTTGCATCAACGGCAGGGAAAATCTTCCACATTGGCGACGGCAAAGTCTGCGCCGTGACCGAAATGGCAGACCAGACCTTGCCCATCAATGACGCGAAGCAAAGCTACAAGTGCCAGACCACCACGTATCTTGATGATCCCTACGAGGGCGAGCTGTTGACGTACTTCTTGCAATTCTTCGGAGATTTGTCTAAAAAGGAAAAGAAGAAGCTTTGGGAGTACAAGCGTCCTAAGCTGGAGAGCGATGAGTATGACATGGGTGGTGTTGGCCCAATCACGGTTCGGAAGGGTGAGTGGTCAACATACGTACTTGGATGGTTTCTCCCATGTTCGTGATTCTGATTGATTGTTTAGGCTTCTGGTTCTCCAGCCACGAGATCTGGAACCAGCTGGAGCTGCCTTACTATGACGTTGACATCATTCGGTAAGTCTCGCTCCCCATGTTCAACAATCTTCCATTAATGGCCTTTCCTAGTCGTCTTTTCAAGAATGGAGAGCGGGTGCGGACCTGCAACTCGGTCGTTACCAAGGTCCCCGGCATGTATGCGTCCATCAACAACTCGACCGATGTGGAGACAGATACCATCATTGGATACATCTCGTCTGTCGGCATACCATCCGTGGCCAGCCAGAAGGACCAGTATCTTGATGTTGTCACCCCATATAGTGTATTTCCCACGGTTCTCTTTGATAAGGCTGTCGGACTTGCTTGGTGGAGAAATATGATTGTTGGAAAGAAGATGCAAAGTAAGTCAAGACGCCCGTCACCCTGTCACGGAACCAGAGACAGAAAATGCTCACCTTATTTGTACAGACCCCTACGGAAGCACCGAGTCTACAAGAGTCGATGGCGAGTTGGTCTCGGCACTCCTGACCTGGGACAGCAAGGTCACAACCGTTGTTGCTCTAATGGGTGGCGTCACCGATCTTGTCCGCCAAAAGATGAAGACTGACGGAATTTACAACGAGTTTGTGCACATTGCAAAGGTACGGCAGGAGCTTCTCTTCCCAGATGCGCAGTCCAGAGGATGGCATACTAACTTCTATATAGCGAGAATATTCGCTCGTGTTTAACGAACTCAAGGGCGAGGATGTTGAGCTGTGTCTACCGAAGACGGCAGTTCCGGATGCTGGGTTGGATGACTTTACCTCATGCCGGGGATAGGATGGATATCGATATCCACAGAGTGTTCTGACTTGGTGGGAGAGTACGATTAACTTCATGTATATTACTTATGAATTTGCGTATCTGTGATATATACGCATTTTCTCTCCTTTCCTAAGCATTGAACCATCATTATCGTCCTACCTCCTCCTTAAAGGCTGTAGAGAGTGACGATCTATGTATATTCTTCTTGCTTCCAGAAAGTTGGTTGATATGCACTGACTCACTCCTGATCTTGCCTATCAATGAGATGGGCGCAATGGAGTTTCTGTGACAATAGACTCCCATCGTTTTGTTAGGCAAGCCAGGACAGTGACTGTACGAGCTTCAGACATCTACACAGCTTGGGAGAGAGCCGTGCCAAAGAACAAGAGCACATCAAAGCTAGGGTAATCAATAGCGAACTAACAAAGCCCAGAACTTTGGCAAATGCAGACATTTACTGGCAAGTGTACCTAACCACCCTTTACATCCAAGTTCTCATGTACCCAAGTCCACATCTTGATTATCCTCTCTCGGTCCAATGGCTTCAGTGATTGCATTGTGCCAGAGGCCTTTTGGGTAAGACCAACGTCAAATTTAGGAGTTTCAGTATTCTCTCCACAGACCTTCTCGTCAACATCGATGTAGAAAGCATCCTTCCACATCCCCAACAAAGCTTGTGAAGGATGTCTTGTGGCCTTTTCCTGTAGTGCCCTCTCCAGCTGTGTGAGCCACTCCTTAGCCGGCACTATCTCAAAAGAAGACTCTTTGCATTCCACCAGTAGCCATTGTAGCATCTGGTTCCACGTGGGTGTGTTGTGCGGATTGTAGACGTGATATACCGGTGGTTCAGTGAACGTCCACCTCTCACTATCGTTTGCGTGATCCAGTGCAGGGAAGCTAATTTCCAGGACAGCTTGTGCAGCTTGTTCCACCGGTATCCAGCTCAGGGCTTGGCCAGGAAAGCCCGGTAGACATCCCGTGATCCTTGCTGTCGACAACATGAGAGGATATGCTTCGCTGACATTCCAAACGCCGGAAGTATTGCTGCACATTTGACCAACACGGATAATTGAGATTTGGGGGCCTTCTTTGGGACTGGTCGAGCCTTTTACTGCAAGGCGGTTGTTGGCTGAGATGCACACTTGCTCGGCAACCCATTTTGACTGAGAATACCCCAGCGGTGAAGCATCTGCAGGATCATGCGAGACCTTCTCTAGAATCGGCGTGGAAGTCGAGCAGCTCACAGCAGCAGTGGAGCTGATGAACAAGAACTTGGCACCACTTTCAGAAGCAAGATCAATCAAGTTACGAGTTCCAGCAACTTGGTCCTCAAAAGAGCTGAGGCGGAGGCTGAAGTTGACGGTCCATGCCGAGTGAATGATCACTTTCGCCTCCTTGAGGATCCGCTGTCTGTCTTGATCGGATAACCCCAAGTCCTGGTTGGACAGGTTGCAAGGAAGACACAAGATTCTTTCGTTCCTATCCTGTAAGTTCTCGTTGTATGCTCCCAGTTCTGGCAAGTTACGCTTTGAGAGTGCCATCGTGACGCGTTCGTGGGCTACAAATGGCGACTGGGCTCTGAGGAGACAGTATATCTTGGCAACCTCAGTATCTTGGCGTAGAAGATGCAGAATGTGAGCACCCAGAAAGCCTGTAGCACCAGTGAGCACCACAACCTTCTTAGAAGTCATCTGGGGCGCTGTTTTGAGTTGACCAAAGTTGCTGTATTTCTCGGCAAGGTCCTGCATCGCCTTGAGTTGAGTTTGGTTTCCCTTCCCGTTGACTTCCTCGGTCCCCTGACGGACATGTCGTAGATATGTCACCAAGGTGGTGACAGTGCCTTGATCATAGATGACGTTCATCGGAAGCTTTCGCTCGGTCTTCTGCAGACAGGATGACTCAATCATCTTGCGCATTTGGATGCACGAAAGTGAGTCCACGCCCTGTTGGTATAAATCCCTGTCCGGGTCGACATCACGTCCTAGAATTTGAGAGAAGCAGTTCAATACTGTGGGCAAAAGCTGCTCGTCCGAGACGGACCCAGAATTCGGGGACATGAGTCCTCCTCCACGATAAGCACATGCAATGGCATTGGCGTATCTTTTCTCAGCCTGACTGCGCAGAATGGTCCCTTTGCTGCTCTTTTCAAGGGGCAGAAGCCCCTTCTGTACTGGGATGACTACCACCATCGCCCTGGTAATCCTGGCGTGACTCTGGCTCTCTTGGTTCATCTTTTTGAGAATGGGCCAGACGGAGCTGATGACTTCTTCCGCAGTGTATTCGTTCGATGCTGGAAATAGTAGAGCCCCAGCATAAACCTTTCCGGATCCAAAAATGAGCACATCCTGGAGTAGCTTTGTCGAGGCAAGTAGGGCGTTTTCTAGAGGCGATGGGTCGAACTTCTTGCCATTCGCAAGCGTGATCTGAGCGTCAGCTCTGCTGTGATAGCGCCATGCATTCGGTATCGACGCATGTGGCTCAAACAGATCGCCTGTTGCGTATGATCCATCTGGTCGATTCGATTTGGCGAGGAAGGGCCAGTCTGGCTTCACGACTAGCTCGGATAAGCCGTTGTTGCGATTCTCAAATGAGAGGAGTTTCGGATCATCGATGGGACGTAGATACTGCCAGTCCTTGTCATTCTGATAGTCACGATGTGAGGACATGAGAAATCCGCACTCGGCGCTTCCCATGCGTGATAACAGGTTCACCCCGGCTTGGACAAGCCTATCTCCTACGGCAGGCGGTAGGGCAGCACCACCAACACCAACCAGGTCCATTGTCTGAAGGACGTTGATTCCTTCTTCCTCGTCGGCGAGCATTCGCAGAACGTATGGCACCGACGAGAAGTATCTGACCTCAGCAGGGCTCTGCTGCCGGGCGAACTTGATGGCGCTGATGAGGTTATTCCCCGTGATGGGCACAACTCCTTCTGGGAATAACCAGATCGAGGCCCCGCTGGTCCACGCTCTGAAGCAATCCACGAGTCCACCGTGATATAGTGGTGTAGTCGAAAATGTAGCCGGCTTGTTCTCACCTGAAAAGCATGGTAGAGCACCAACTGCCCCGTAGTGAGTCTGGATGATGGGTTTTGGTAGACCCGACGAGGTGCCCGAGGTATGGCAGAAATAGGCGGGTTCAGACGGTTCTTGGTGTTCTTTAAATGGTGTTTCGATGCTCGATGTTGACAATTCTTCGTATGGGGGAACGCTTATAAATTTGACGCTGTTGACAGTCTTCGACTTGTGATTGTGACAACCATCGACAAACACCACGTCGACCTTCAAAGTTTTGCAAAGATGTTCGATTGCCCGAGGTTCCAACTGAGGCCTAGAAGGATCAGCCGGGTCAAAAGTAATGCTGTTTCCTCATTCTTACGCCAGTAGTAAAACCGAATAGCCCAATCGCATTAGTCCCAGCCATGTCAGCACGAATTCCACACTACTTGTGGATAGTAATCCAGCAGTAGCCGCTTTCAACTCATTCGTCGATGCTCCTATATGGTCAGATAATACTTTGCACGCAGACACCGAACATTCGTTGAGCTCCTTGAACGTGAGTGAAATAGGCGCTGTACATCAATTAGCTCCAGACATTGCATGTAAGACATGTCGCACATTTCGAAGCTGAAGGCTCTGACTTGAGGTCCGCAAAATTGAGAGCCGGCGATTGGGGCCTGAGTCTCGCCTGTTCCGTGACCAATTCGACGATCGTGTTGAAGGATTGTTTGGTGGACTCCGTTTGCTGATGTTTCCATTTTGTAGCCTCTCCGAGCGTACATGTGAAGTAGTTTGGCTCAACCATGGTGATGTGACTCTGGCCCAACTCGGCCTGAGACAAGATGGGTACAACTGTTTGAAGGGTCCTTGTGCGAGGGCTCGACAAGCTGCAATGTCTTGAAAAAAGAAAAGAAAAAAAAATCCCTTGAAAGAAGTCTATCCATGCTGCTTCTTTACGTGATACGACTGCTCCTATGCTACCTTAGACCGGAACCCGAGTGTGAGCCGAATGAGATCATGGACGCAACAGAGTACGTAGTTGCGTGACATTATGCAGCCATCTAGAAACTGCCATGTCTCGGAAGCACTGCAGGTGAGATATCTCACCGTCATTGACTTTCTGATTGGTGACGTTTACCCGCATATTGTTGACCGCATCCCAACAATTCGTGCGGAGTAGCAGCACACAAACACTTCGCCTTTCCTAGACACCTCAATTAGAGCCAGCTTCTTCCAAATTCCCTCTAAATCTCGATTCTCAACTCAATTATTCCTGACCGACAACCTGAAGCTCAAAATGGCGCCACGATCTATCACCGACACCCTCACCCTGGCCGATTCGGTCAAGATTCCCCAGCTGGGCTTCGGCGTCTACCAATCGCCCACGGATGTTTGCGTCAAGTCCTGCTCGACGGCTTTGGAAGCAGGCTACCGTCACATCGATACCGCTCAGTTCTACGCCAACGAGAAGGAGGTTGGACAGGCAGTCCAGCAGTCCGGCATACCCCGCAAGGACATCTTCCTCACTACAAAAATCCTGATTCCCGCAGGTTCTGTGGAAAAGAGCTACGAAAAATGTGCGGAAAGCGTCAAAATGCTTGACCCCGAAACTGGCTACGTGGATTTGTTCCTCGTTCATAGCCCCAACGGAGGAAAGGATGCGAGGAAGGAGATGTGGCAGGCCCTGGAGCGACTGTACGAGGAAGGAAAGGCGAAGAGCATTGGCGTCAGCAATTTCGGCATCAAGCACATCGAAGAGCTGAAGCAGTTCGCCAAAGTGTGGCCGCCTCACGTGAACCAGGTTGAGGTAAGTCCCTACATTTGGGGCTTACACACGGCGCTTACTCACATACTTGCAGCTTCATCCTTGGCTCCAGCAGAAGGAAATCGTCGAGTACTGCGAGAAGAACGGGATCGCAGTCGAGGCCTATTGTCCTCTGGTGCGGAACAAAAAGTCGGAAGATGAGACGCTCGTGGGCATTGCCAAGAAGCATAGCGTCACGCCACACCAGGTGTTGATTCGGTTCTGTCTTGAAAGGAACTGGATTCCGTTGCCGAAGAGTGACACCCCGAGCCGGATCAAGGCAAATGCCGACGTTTTTGGGTTTGAGCTGGATGATGAGGACATGAAGGCGTTGAACGGTCTCGACCAGGGCCCAGAGGGCGCAATCGTTGAAGCTGTGGATAATTACTAGTAATAGTAGAGATATCGACGAGCCTGCACCGGATTTTGTGGCCTTCAGATAGACGGACAGCTAGCCAGCGTATACCTGATCCGCGTCGATTCTCCCATCTGCTTCACAAGTATCCTTGGTTCGCCATAAGCGTTATTGTGCTGGTGTTATAGAAACAGGACTCGCTGGCACATGTCTATAAGATGAGCCAGCGCCGAGCACCATCCCCAAGTCAGGCGACCCGCGCGTTAGGTGTGCGACGGCTCTTCTCCCGCAGTAGCCTTCCCTCTCAATGTGCTGGTCATCGAACTGCTGTTCCTATTATGGCATCCTCCAGAACGGGTGGTGTTAACGAAGTATGGCTGATGATTCTCTAAATACCACTGTCATACCTGTCGTTTCGCTTCTTCGGGCAGGTGGATTTTTAGTTTTCGTTTAGTGTATGTACCTGGATCAAGCTTTCATCTGTGGATTGGTGGAGTACGGAAGCTTCAAGTTACCTGTAACAACACGCACTTTGGGATGAGTTGGGTGTAAGCGCAAGCTGGAAACCTTCCAATGATTGACCGTACATCTTTCTTCGCCCCTTCTAGCTTGTCTTGAGCACTGTAGAGATCACAAGCTTTGATACCTTGTTTCCTCATCTGGGTCTTAGTCTAGACTACCGAAATTTTGCAAGTAGGATCACTAGATCCAAGGCACCCAGGCTTAGTCCGTAGGTAGTGGAGATTCTTGCAGATTCTTTAATTCAGGAAAGCCTATTCGGGGTCCAAAACAGAGAGAAGTTGCCCCCGAACTGACGTTGGAGAGGCCTACCCTGGATGGGAGTCGCCAATTGCTAAATAAATGAGACCAGATATTTAGCGGAATGAAAATTGATGTTGCGAAATAAAACAGCCTAGTATTTCTACATACGCATATAACTACTCTTCGGTTTAGGCATTCGTAGATACGTTGATTACTTAGTTCTTTTTTCAAGTCCGCTCTTCTAGAGTGACACTGTTTCGCAGGATAACCCCAAGTCAGCAACCGGCCTGGCAATGATCGACCCACCTCTACAATAGGATGACGCTCAGAGGCCCGTATACGAGTATGCATGAATGCTGACAACTATTTCGTGCTCGGCATTCGGACTTAAATCGAAGCAAATGTCCTAAATCCGGAAACGTGGCAGGAGACAAAAATTAAGACTCCGGGGTTTGAATGTATGGTACTTCAGCTTCTTCAACTTATGAAATAAAGGAAAGCCGTACTTTGAGTTTGACTAGAAACAAAATGACACCACAATATAAATCCACTTCTGAGACACTTGTTGCAACGGCGACCGCCTACATGCAAGTCTTCAAGACATTGAACCCGTCGGTTTTCTCCTCTATCCTAAGCGACGACTACAAGCATGAGTTCGCACCCGCTTCTCTAAACCCACCACAGCCCTTCAACCGCGAAGGCTTCACTGCTCATACCTCACGATTCCGGGGCGTTCTGCGCAGCTTCCCCATGCGCATGAAAGAGACCTGGCCCAATCCATCACTCAACCAAGTGATAATCTGGGCGGATTCTGAGACCGACTTCCACGACCACGTTAAAGATGGCGATGACGAGAGTGGATGGAAGCTTCATGGGGAGTATATGTGGGTGTTGACTATGGATGAGAGTGGAGAGAAGATAAAGCACGTGCTGGAGTTTCTCGATAGCAAAGCTACGGAAAAGATTGGAGGAGTCATGGCTAGAGCATTTAAGAAAAATGAGGAGCTGGATGGGAGTGGAGTTGGAAACGTTGAAGGGGGCTGGGAGATCAAATGAAGAGTCGTTTTGTAAATAGTTTAAGAACTTTAGTATTTCTACAACCCATAGTTGAATATACGTAGTACTCTTCAGCTTGTTATTAGAGCGAATCAAGCCTTTTGATGGACCCATGGAAGTCTCCAGTAGATATGCTAGATCATAGATATCTTTGGTTTCAACAAGATTACACCTACCTCATTCAATCCCCACCCTACGCCATCGCCTAATCGCAGCCTGCGCCATTGCATGATCCTGTGGTCACTTCATGGACTCTACATGGCATGTCATTGTATCGATCATGTCAGCTACCGGTGGGTGTAGTATTGTTATTGGCACTGTCAACATTGCGGCTCGACACATCGGCATCAGATTGCTTGTAGTTGGTTCTCATAACAGACTTAACTTACAGCTATGCTGGGAGACGACTGTTGTTCCCGCTCCGCGCCAGGAAAGGAGCTCACATTGAGATTGCAGACTGCATCAGCGAGGTCAGCCACTGGTCAGTCCGTACTTTTATCCCACAATCCAAGAACCGTTCCATCGCTTAGAAGGTGGATTGTTGCTGCTTGGATGCACGTTAAGTATTGCATCTGTGCTTCTAGTCAGATGGAGGGCTAAGAAGCTGGAGAAAAAAGTTGGATGCGCATGAGTGTTGGTCAGAGAGCTCGGGAGTTAAGCGTGGGTGGAGATACAGATACTGATTGAAGGCTCTGTGGAGGAGCGGGATCCCCAAATATGACAAACGAGGATGATGGTAGGTGTCTATATGTTGTTTGTAAACAGCACATTCTGGTGCAAAAAGACGACCCAGGAAACACAGCCCTTTAATAGGTCTGGTAAGGTAGGAAGGAAATCGCGATTGCACAAGCAACAGGAACCGGCCTTGGGACAGACTCGGGCTGAGCAGCCCAAGACGAATAGACCAGTCAAAAGAAAGGAGTTAAAGAGTGAAGGATAAGGCAAAAGACAAAGAACCGACAAACCCAAAACGAGTGATAAAATTGATGAAAAGTAAAGAGATGGCTGGCCAATAAGTGGTCTATCTGGTCCCTTAAGTAGGCAAGCCAAATTGACTCAAGCCTACTATAAACCCCTGACGTGCTATAATCCACCGACAAAATATGCAAGCCATTTAAGAAGCAAAGAACAAGCTAGTGTTTACCAGATGTTCTTTCTTATCATGGACAGAACGATCAACCTTGTCTGGTGGTCCTCCGTCTTCCCGTCCTTATTTGAAGGGCCTGGCTTACATATCGTTCGAGTCCCTCATACGCCTAACCATATGTTAGCGGCGTTTCGTTCAGACTTGTTCAGAGTCTTGTCCAGCCAGGCAAACATGACCCGGTTCAGCTCTTGCGGAGCGCCAGTCTGACAATGAAACCCAGCCGACCCATTAAACATGTGCAACTTCGCCCTGTCACCCAAGGCATCTTTGACCAGCTTTGACTGGCCCGGCATGGCGGTTTCGTACTCTCCGTCGGCGATCCAGACTGGCATCTGAATTTTATCGGCGATGCCACCTTCCAGCGTGTACTGCTTGGTTAGCTGCAAGAACTCGTAAGGCGACTCGGTCTTGAAACACCAGAGGCCCTGAAGTATGCCCCATTTGAGACTTGTTGATGCAGTTGAGTCACTTTGCAAGTCATGCGCAGCCGCGTCAAACGCCTCCTTTTCACCAGATTCGAGGAGGTCGAAGAGTGGCCGGGGCAGATACCTCGAGTATGCGTCGTACGCGTCCCAAATCCCACCGTCGAGCATAAGTGCTGACAACCGGGGCTCAAAGGCGGCAGCACGTGCAGCCAGATAACCTCCAAAGGAATTTCCAAACAAAACCAACTGTTCGGTGTCGACATATGCAGCCTTCGTTGACAAGAGGTAGTCGACCGCTGGTGTCAAAACACGTTCCCAGTCTGGAATGAATCCTAATCCCTGTTCTCGGCGTACGGTTGGCTGCCCCGGACCTTCGGTCGAGAGGACATTCCACCCGCGTGCTAAAGCTGGGGCAACAATAGTGGAATACAAATCCTCCTGAGCCGCGTCGAAGCCTTGGCAAAGAATCAAGGTGGGCCGATGCTGAGTGCGGTTGTTCTCGGATGGCTGCGAATACCAGATGGATGAGACGTTGAAATCATCTGCAGGAATCTCGACACGCTCGGCTGGGACAGGCAAGGCAGCTATGGCCTTATCGAAAGCTGCGCGTTGCTCATCCCAGTAATTGTTGATACGGGGGTCGTCCCAGTCGGCACGATTGTACACATCTGCGCGGCGAAAGTAGTTGGATACAGAGAACCAAGTTGCCCTGACATTGACGGGGTCATATGCGATCTCGAGGTCCTGCGCCTGGGCCTTGGTCTTGTTTGCGACGTCAAACCAGGCTTTGGTGTAGCTATCCCAATCTCCGGGGATGATGTTCTTTGCAGCCTCGAGAACAGGATTGATATCTGCGCCGTCGTTGGGGATTTGTCCCAAGCCGGTGAGGATGTCAAAATTGAAAGATTCGTCCTCGTTAAGGATCAAGATGGGTTGCTCATCGGCTTTGGCGCTCGAGTATCCTGCCGGAGCGAATGAAGATATAATGGCCGTGATGATAAGGGATGTTGGCTTCATGATCAATGAGATGTTGTAGATTTGCTTGAGAGGTTGTGAGTGATGAGATTAAGTCCTGGCTCTAGGGGACGCACCTCGATTTATATACCGATGCTATGACGCTTCACGGTACCATTCGCGTTTGGAAAGACGCGAATACGCCGATGACGACGAAGCCTGTTGCTGACATTCCCATCCGTTCCTTGTTGTGATGTCAAGCCAAGATGCCGAAGACTAAGACAATAGGTAGAGCCAGGTCTGCAATTATTCTCCTGAAGCTCGGGATTAGAAGATCGGTGGATATGCTGTTGCCGTCGCAAAAACTAACCGCATTTGTATATGATCGTCGGGCTCAGCCGCAACGTCGTCGTTGCTATCCGTTACTAAAACCGGCTACCGTCTGACAGCGTCCGTCACCCTGTCAGCCTGAAGGCAGGATTATAATTAAAGACTTCGCACAATTACGACGGCCTCCTGCAACCGTCGCAAAAGTCATATTTATTTGCGTTTGCTGCCAAGGCCAAGCGACGTATTCACCAACCATGGTCAACCGAGGCGCCTCACGCGGCTGCATCACATGCAGGCAGCGTCGTGTCAAGTGCGACGAACGAAAGCCCTGGTGTAGGGCCTGTCTTCGCCTGGGCCGCGAATGCGCGGGCTACGGAAGCACTCGGCTGAGATTCAAGGACGAGACTTCTCGGTACTTGGAAAAGTCGCCTTCTCAAGCAACAAGGGTCAGAGAGTGCAATACAACGATATCAAAGAACAAGTGCGACTACGCAATTCGACCGTCTCCACAGCCTCACTCACAAGACCTCGCGGTCTCTTTCTTTCTCACCTATGTCACCAATGTAGGCCGCAGCTTGGAATCAACGCGCGGGTTCTTGGAGTTCGTCCGCCCCGTTCTAGCTACCGAGCACCCCGATTCAGCTCTGTCCACCGCTGTCAACGCTGTAGCAATCAAAGCGTGGACGATACTAGGACATGGCCACTTCTCATCTTCAATATCCCGTCAACTACTCGGTCGAGCTTTGGTGCGTCTGCAGAAGGCTGTCCAGGACCCTGAGGAGCGGGAGTGTGATGCGACGGTATTGGCCGCCCTGGTACTTCAGATACATGAGACAATATCGGCTGCATTTTGCCAGGATAGAGCTCACGGCCTACATCGTGATGGCGCATTGGCTTTGCTGTTGCAACGAAGCAGCGATATGAAGGGATCGACATACCACGCCAACCTATTGGGCAATCTTTTGCATGCCAAGGTTTCCCTATGCGTCAGAGAAGGGATATCATTGCCATTGAGTGAGCTCGAATGGTTCCAGTCTCAGGTCATCCCCATTGTTCCCACCAACCCAAGCTCTCTGCTGGATATCATCGGCATATCTATTGCAAGCCTTCAACATTCTTTTCACGATGTAGTACGATCAAATCAGGACGGACTACCCTGTGGGTTGGAAGAATTGGTCAAACAAGTTGGGGTCGTGGATGTTCAACTCCAAATATGGCTCAAAGCCGTGCCGCACCATTGGTACCCAAAGAGAATGCAGAGCGAACAAGACATCGACTTATCCATTGACGCATATCATGAAGCTTGCGATGTATATCCAAGCCTTCAAATCGCGAACGTCTGGAATTCATGGCGCATTTATCGCTTGATTCTCGAGCTGATCAAGCTTCGGTTAACCAACCTTATGACCCTCTCTCGGTCCCAAGAGTTCGCTACTCACAACAACAAATACGCGGACGATACTATAAACTGGGCTCGAAGTACTTGTGAGGTGCAAGAACTTGTCAATTCCATCTGCTACAGCATCCCTTTCTACCTTGGCAACTGTACTCATCCCGCAATGATTTCCAACATACATGACCCGCAAGTCATCTTCCCCAGCTACCATGACTTGCATCCAAGCGATGAGGTGTTGTTGAGGTACCAAGTTAGTGATCACCATGTATCCAAAGTCGATCACTGTCGCCATGTTCTCCTCCATGGCCCATTGCATATCACCAGCATTCTGTCTCACTTCATCGGCCTGGTGGCCCAGGGGCGTGGCTTAGTGGATGACCAGATTTTGCAGCAGGAGCAACAGCAATGGATTGCGGAACAGTTTCTCCGCTCCCTGTACTTGACGCGATTGATTCCAAATCGCTCCTCGTACAATGCGAGTGACCCAGATCCCAAAGTTCAGGTTCGTCAGAAAACAGCTGTGCATTCACATGCTGAAACGATGGCCGAAGCTGCAAGAAAAGGGCTATGGACGGTAACCATACTATGACATCTGAGGAAACTAGGATAAGAGCTGGTAATCATAATCTCATTCTCGGCGAAACTTCACCAAGACCTTGTCTCGATTAATAAGAGAAATTTGATTGTTCTATTGTCGAAGTCGCTCCATTCGCAAGCAATCTCCCGATTTCCCCCACACCTTGGTAGGCTTTGCCATCATCTGAACGGCAAGTTCTTAGTGTCCTTAGTAAAGAGACTAATGATAATATCATGAGAAGAAACACTCACACTCTGCTTGAACGATGCTATCTATGTCAGACAGCCAGGACCCAGCCGGGGTTCGGGGCCGGCTCAGGTTAAAGCAGCGACTGCTCAGGACAGCGGGTGAGAAGCGGAGCAGTGGAAGTCAATGTTCGAATTGCGTATCGGGCTATTTCATATATACAATCCTCCCGGATGACGCATGTTCCCGATCATCTCTATACCTTAGGCAGGCGCTGAAGTATGTACTCTAAATAGAAATTAATCTATACGGCCTATGCGGCTTGAAAAGAAATGTATGTACAGCATTAACATAATTCTTTAGAATGAGCGCGCCTCCCACTCCTTAGCAGCGTGCAGGAAGGGGCCAATTCCACGAAGGTCGTTCTGGACGAGACCAATGCTTGAGTAGTACTGTAATATGTCAGCGCTTGTTATGCGAAATGGGTCCCATCAGGCTCGGAATTTACAGTGAAGGTGGCGTTGCTTCCCAGGCTTCCAACCTCGACAGTGCCCTCCCAGTTGATGGTGCCATCGTCGTTCTTGGTGATGAACTTGTCGACAAGGCCCTGGTAGGCGCTCTTGGCAGCGGCTGCGTACTCAGACTTCTCCAAGAATCCCAGGTTCAGACCGCGGAGGAATCCGAAGGTGAACATGGCACTGGCGCTACTCTCGATGTAGTTGCCCTCGACATCTTCGTATTGCGTGTCCATGATGTTCCACCAGCCACCCGTCTCATCTTGGGCGTTCTTCAGTCCCTCGGCCTGAGCCTTGAAGTATCCCAAGAACCGCGCGCGGGCGGCAGAGTCCTTGGGGAAGAGGTCGATGACCTCCAGAAGCGCCATGAAGTACCAACCGTCGGCGCGCGCCCAGACAAGAGGCGCGGCTCCGGTCTCGGGGTCGGCCCAGACGGCGACCTTGCTCTCATCGTAGCCGTGCACGAGCAGCTTGTTGTCCTTGCGAGTCCACTTGTCGATGTTGTCGAACTGCAACGCAATGTCGTCCCAGGCGGTAGTGTTGTCCGGCTGGAAGAGGGACACATACTTGGCGTAGAACGTATCCGCCATGTAGATTCCGTCGAGCCACATCTGGTTGGGGTATGTGGGATCACGGTGCCAGAGTCCTCCAGTAGGAGTTCGAGGGTGCGAGTCAAGGAGAACCTTGATATCCGCCGCAGCGGTCTTGAACCTCTCCTCTCCGGTCTGCTCGTACCACCAGAGGATGTTGTTACCCAGTCGGTAGTTATCAAGCGAGTGCTTGGTGTAGATGTACTTTGCAATCGAGCCATTCTCAGCCACGAGAGAGTCCATCTGGTCACGGTAGAACTCCTTGATGGTGCTGTTTTCCGTGAAGCCATATACAGTCTCTAGGCCGGTGTAGAGGGTTGCCTGGCTGTAATGGAACGACGGCTCAACGCCACGACGGATGACGGAGTCGGTCAACCAGCGGGCGTAGGACGTGTTGCCCACCGACGCAGCGGAGGCGCCGACAGACAGGAGAATGAGAGAGTTAACAGACTTCATGATGACAACCTGGGGAATCCGAAATGGCTGATGGAGAAGACCGAATCAAAGAGAGGAAATCCAGTGTATAATAAATACTAGATGTTCAATAGTTGGCCAATACCAGACGGAGTTTGTTTATTTCCTCCTCTACCTCTGGACTGCTAATTAACCGGTTTCAGACAAACAACCTTTGCCAAGGCATCAACTCACCGTAAATGCTACCACACTTGAGGGCCAAGTCGATACTGCAGCGACGACTCCACCTAATTTGCCTTGAAACAGGGGAATTCGCGTGCTTCCGAGTTGTGGAAGAACATGGCCCAAGCCAGCCGGATGAGGGGCTAAATCGGGCAAACACCAGCCGGGCGGTGGTTGGTTCCGTCCATCGATCCCCGGTAAACCCTTCGTTTCTAGCTAAAAAGCCGGTCTGGGCGATGCAGTGCTTCGGGGGTTGTTGTCTGTTTGCTGTGTTCAACACTTTCATCTAACCTGACTCTTGATGCGGGCAAATCAATGTCAACGTCGCGTAAAGACAACCGCGACCTCCTTTCGTCAGAGTCTAGTGTGTGACATCATTGGGCTTATTATCTACAAGTAGGACTATCGGCCTTTCCTACCACGTCAAGTTGATCAGTTTAAATATGGAAGCCGAGGCTGGACTCGCAGTCGCATCTAAGATTGCCGTATATTCAAGGATTGGCTTGAAGTTAAACCTCACGATATACTAGGTATTAGAGTGTATCAAGGGGGGCTTAGTAGAGCCTCAATCGAATGGTTCGTCCTGTTTACCTCTAGTCAGGACGAAGCGCTTCGAGGTGAAAAGGGCAACGCCTTCGCACGAACCAGTCATTGGTGGAATAAATCGGGAGAATACTCAACTCAAAACACCAACAGCGCCGTGCCAGTGGTAGGATCGACATATTCAGGGAACTCCGGGACCGTCAAAAGTGGGCCAGTACGGGACCTGTTGGCTGACTACGTAGCATTGTACGTACGCCGCCGCGTGTGGTGCGGGCTTTACAATCCGTCTCCTTTCCGCAAATCCGAGTCTCGAAGAGCGATGACGACACACTCAGACCGGGTGAAGTCCGACTCTTTTTAGCGAAGCGTCCTGCCGGGTCCGACCCATCCGGGGTTCAATTAGCCGCCAAACTCTCTGCAATATCTGACAGGACAGATCATAGCTTAAATAACTTTATCCAAATAGGTAAAATGATGCATATGCGTATCTGCCACTGGTCGTTTAGTGTTATCCGAGAATGCTAAATTGGGTATCGGAGTATTTCGTGGCAAGCCATCTTCAGCCTTGCTTTCGGACCTGTCCCTGATCACCCAAATGATTCTAAAGAGGGCGGGAGACGCGTATTTCCCTTCCTGAGTTGACTTCAACAGAGTCGGAAGCTACAAAACCCATTGCATTGTCACAGGAAACCGCCCTCGAAAGGATGAGTAATTACAAGTTCAAGGCTTAACGCAAGTTTGAGAACCCATCCGCTAAGCGACAAGACACCTTCAGCATCCAAGAGAAGAAGACGCGGAAGGATCGACGCAAGGAGCCAGGTGGCAACCTGTGGATAGGTACATATCCGTGTGAGGGAGCTCTCGTTGCGGCCATTATCCGACACGGCCTTCCAGTTCATGCCTACGACGTGCAAATATAGAGCGGAAGCACAGAGAGATATCTTGCCACTCAGCTCCTTTCGAATGATGATGCTATGAAGACGACTACACGGTGGAGCTACCTTGAGGTCGTTAAGGATACGTTCCCTGGTACTCAGAAGGTACTGATTGGCCACATGTCCTATGCAGCTTGTTCGCGCGATGGCGTGAGAGTGTACTACGTCTGAACGATATGTTTGGCGCATTGAACTAGGTATCCAGCAACGTTATCTCATAGGTTGAGACCAATTCATAGCGCGTATTTCAAGTCACAAGACAATTCAAACAGTTAAGAAGTCGTGGGTATTGATCAATCGGCGGTTTGCAGACCCTAGATTCTGGGCGGAAACTCAGCGGCGTTGATTCGGTTCGTCAATAATAAAGACATAATTATCTGCCTTTATATATATTCAACCCATTGCCATACACTCTGGGCCACGGCTGTGGTCACTTCACTCTCGAGCCACTCCAGTTGTGAAATCATCACTTCGGTCTTCAGGTTTGCAGCCTAGGTAAGTATTCTGTCTCATTATGGTTATACAATACTACTTTCTCATACTCCGTGGGATGCGATCGTGCGATGCCCTAATCTTACAACTCCAACAATGCTTTGAACGCCTGGGAAGGTGTACCTTTGGGCGCCGCAAGCTTGAGGACCTCCTTGCTGGTTGTGGAAGCTGTGCACTGCCCATCCCAAGCTGTCTCCGCGGCGTGCTCGATCGACATGATGACGTTTCTCGATTCCCCACCAGCCGCCGAAGCTAGTTGCTTAGCAAATGACATGTCCTTGTAGATGACATCCTCAACTTGCGTGCCGATGAGATCCTCAACCATCTTCACAATTTGACGACCGGCGATATCTTCCGGTCCGTTTACAACATATCGGGCTTTGTTGTGCACGGCAAGATCTTTCTCGACTAAGAGGTGAGCCGCAAGAGTGCCAACGTCATCAGCATCAACGATGCTAACGGGCGCGTCCTCTGAAGCTATCAGCCTCAACGGAGTCTGCTTGCCAGTCGTGCGATAATTCTTGACCAATTCTGCGGCAGATGCAAGATAGAACGGGGAGAAAATGTTGGGCTGCAGCGACGTCCAGTGCAGACATTCGAATTCCGGAGAGCTCAGAAGCGCCTCGATGGCCCAGTGCGTTCGGGGATAGTATGCCGGACAGTCTGGGCGGACATTCGCGGCCGTCGTCGAGATGCGGACGACGTACTCCACGCCTGCTTGCAGAGCGGCAAGGTGGAACGTGGATTCCTCGGCGAATTGGTTTGGCTGGTTGTGTGAGGCGATGAAGGCTCGCACCACGTTGTGCTGTCGGAGCCAGTCGGGGGTGATTTCGACCCAGTTCTGCTTTGCGACTTCGACGCCGGGCAGCTGAGCCAGTTTCTGTGCCGCTTCTCCGTTCAAGGACCGTGTGAGGGCAAGAATCCGGTGGCCAGAAAGTAAAACCTCGTTGGAGGTCAACAACTTGGATAGTGTCTGAACGACGCTTCGGCCGGTGTTGCCCGTGGCTCCGACGACGAGAATGGTGGGAGACATGACTGGCAAGACTGTTCCAGTGCGATGTATTTGGTAAGGCAATATCACTGGAATTTGAACAGGCCCTTCCGTTGCATTTATATCAGCGACTTGAAGTGAACGCCACCCGGGAACGCCGCACGTTCTGCTTACTGAGCACAATGATATAAGATAACGTTATGAACCAAACAGGACTTCCGGTAATCCCGACGACCAAAGAATAATAGATCATCACTTTCGTTCGCGGACTCTCCAAAAAAGTTCACAGCGTGGAGTTCTCTATTATTAGTAATACTCTACTTACCTGAGTCTGGGTTCCTGAAAACGGCAATCCCATATCAAGGCCTTGAATAGCGCCAGGATATCATCACACTCCGAAGCCGCCGCAACATCCAGTGGCGTACGATGCTCCTTATTCTCTTGCATGGGATCGAGGCCCTTTCTCACTAGAAAATCAAATCGTCTCACCCGCCGACCTGGGTTCTTGTCTTGACGCCAGCTTGTTGCCACCACCACGACATGCAGCAACATCTCCACTTTGCCGTTCGCCACTGTCCAGTCCACGCCGACGTCGTCAAGGAGCTGCCAGATTAGATATTCGCTCTCGATCGTGACCAGCTTCTTAGCCAATTGGTTGTATGCTGCAGTAAGCTTATCGGACATCATTAGAATTCGTTAGTTTACCCTTCGAAGAGGTCCTACACGGACGGAAGACGGACGGATGGAACTTCGCGACAATATGGAGAAGAGTTTGGTCGTCGTTGTTCGTCCTCACTGGGTTGACACGCAAAGCGCGTAGTTTCGAGATGAGTGTGAAGTTCGGGACTCCTCTTGCTAACCGTAGGACGGCGAGATGTCGAAGCGTGCTGCCCCTTTTGTCGGTCTGATGCGGATCAATGTGGTGGGAGACGAAGAAGGTCACAAGTTTGGCGAGAGCCCGCGAGAACCGCAAAGCGCAATAGAGGAGATTCCTGCCCTCAAGGTCCGTGGTGTCGATCCGCGCCCCGGCCACCACCGCCTGCTCGCAAAACACGCTTTGGGCGTCGACATATAATGAGGGCGAATAACGACGGCCAGACTCCTCTCCATATTGTCACCAAGTTCCATCTCTTGTGAGTGACATTGGTGACATCGGAGATTTCGAGCAGCCGCAGTGTTCGGGTTGCATTCGTGACAAACTCCAAAACGAGATGCTGTAGTCCAACTGGAATATCGGCTCTTTTGGACTGTTGTTCAAGGATATTGGTTACATGACCGAGAGTCCGATGAAATTTATGACGCGTGATGAAATTAAGGGTTGATAGTTGCGTATTAAGCACGAGACAAGCACCAAGGAAGCTGATTCGGTAGCGAAGGTTCGAAGGATATCACACATGTTCGATTACTATTGCGAAGCCTTCCCCGCTTGGACAACTTAATATAGGACAAAATGCTGCACTTGATAGGGCAGTAGTTCATCTACTTTAGCCATAAATTAGGGATTGGAAAGAAGCATAGTGAAATGCATAATCTTTCTTTGCAAATAAGCTGTCAGGACCATGTCTAGCAGGCGAGTTTCACAAACCCAGAACTGTAGACGGCAGTTGCCGGGACGGGCCGGCATGAGGTGACTTATAAGTGGAGTTGAACGGCTATTAAAGCCGAGATCCATAGGTTGTGTGTACCATAGCAGGGATGTTTTGCAGGTGAGTGGTTCCATTCGATGCGAGGTCCAGTGTATCGTGCTGTCTTTCAATGCTATCTCAATCAGTTTGGACACCACTTGTGCCGAGACCCGTCCACCTTCCGAAAACGGACTTGGAAACCGCAGGCAATACCTTCACTCTCCCAAAACAAGACAGCATAGGCACTTTTGATCTTTGAAATGGAGTATCCAGCGTATCGCCGGAAGACCTGAACGACGTTTGAATCACACGATAAAAGGTTCCCTCGCCGGCGTTACGCCGTGCGTGTACATGACGACTGAACGGAAATAATAGCAAGGGCAATTAAACCAAAGTCAATACCAAAGCAATAAGCGTAATGATCGTAGCGTAAAAGAATAATCTAATTCAATGTCTCTAATGATCACGAATGTCATCCATCATCAGCCCTATAGCACGTGCCAAGGCGCCAATCGAGCATCTTGACGTCTTGGCTCTGTGCTCTCGCGGCACGTAGGAAGTTGACAGCTCGACAGGGCTTCTTCGCACACTTCCCTTTTGGGAGTAAAAGCCGGGGTTAGATAGAGGCCCAGGGTCAATTTCTCCGTGTCGGCTCATCAGTGCCGATCTATCCAACCTGCCAAGCATTTCAGAACCGCGGATATAGAGTGACTGGAGTTTCTACCTAGTCTATGATTGGTCAATCCTTTGGAATCAAGGTGACGAGCAAGGCGAGTGTGCTGATTTGGTCGGACAAAGTTACTAACTCTGCTGATCTAACTTTCAGCTAAAGAAACTAGGAAATACCGAGGTTCCTTGCTTTCGCTAGATAGATACTATATACCTACTCGTAGTGTGTGCCATTATCAACTGCGACCTCTGTGGGAACAACCAGAAGTTCCTGAGACTGCACCTTCTTAAAAGGGATGCAGAGTAACTTCGACAGATAATGCATACTATTCGGGGACACAGTCCGGGTCGGAGTTGTTGCTCTAGGAAGAAGGTGTGAACTGGAACTTCTTCGAAGCAGTGGGCTCTTCGTTTTCGTAAGGACGGGGACTAGATGACTAGTATCTTACTCGGTGAAGAACAAGAAGACCTGTGTAGTATAAATGGGAAGCTTTTTGGCCTGCTTGGCATTTTGATTCATCCTCACCAACTTCCACACAGCCCAGTCCTCCTTGACAATTACCAATCTCAACAACTGCCAACATGAAGGCCTCCGGCATCATCGCAACTCTCCTTTTCGCCAGCGGCTCCCTCGCAGCCCCTGGCACAGAGGCACGACGTGCTCGCAATGCTGAGAAAATCGCCATCCGCTCTGCAGGAAACAGGAACTCCAACCTTAGGTTTCCTACGATCGACACAGACGGCACTCTGGAGGAGTTGACGAACAGCTCACACGTCGAGTACTCCAGCAACTGGGCTGGTGCCGTTCTCGTTGGAACCGGCTTCAACTCTGTCACCGGCACTGTCAAGGTTCCTAAGCCCACCATTCCCAGTGGCGGTAACACCAGGACCACGTACTATGCGTCTGCTTGGGTTGGTATTGATGGCGATACTTGTGCGAATGCCATCCTTCAGACTGGTATCGATGTTGGTATTCAGGGTTCCACCTACATCTACGAGGCGTGGTACGAGTGGTATCCCGACTGTGAGTACTCCATTAAAAACGAAGGGGATGGTTTTAACATAACCCTCTCAGACTCCTACACTTTCACTGGCTTCGCCATTTCTGCTGGTGACTCCATCAAAATGACCGTCAAGGCGAACTCAAAGACTTCTGGGACCGCCACCATCCAGAACTTGACTACTGGAAAGTCTACCAGCCATACCTTCAGCAGTCAGACCTACAGCCTTTGCGAGACCGATGCCGAGTGGATCGTGGAGGACTTCCAGTCGGGAAGCAGCCTCGTCGCCTTTGCCGACTTTGACGAATTCGTCTTCACTGATGCCAAGGCCACCACAACTAGCGGCAGCACTGTTGGCGTGTCGGGGGCAACCATTCTCGATATCCGCCAGAACAACAAGGTTCTGACTGACTGTGGAACTTCCGGAAGCTACGGGGTGTATTGCGATTACACTTCCTAAGAACGCAACTCCTTTAGGGCTTGACTCTATTTGAAGGACATTATTGTGAAGCCAGAGGAACAAATGAGAAGCTGCAGTGGTACTGGAGGGTACGACTATCGCAATTTAGGAACTATAGCTGCCATTTGATCTTTGAGTTGGAGCTTCTTTCTTTGATAACTAAAAGACATATGCATAGTGGGTACTATTAGCTTCAATGTAAATATACTACAATTGTACGGGTGGATTGAACAATGCAGTATTTGTTATTTGCATAAGCTAGCCACAGAAGATAAATTACTCCTTACTTCTTTTTAAAGATGAGAAGGCTAACCATTTAGCGTAATCATTGCGCAGAGACATGCCTCCGAATCTAAATAATTCAGTAGTTATCAATGTTGCCTTCTTTCTTCTTTCTTCTTCCTCTTTAGTACATTCGAAGGCTACCTGGTGATAGGTCGCAGGAATCAGTTATAGTATAGTAACTCCGGCAAATGTTCACTCGCATATAATACACTACACATTACCAAATTTCAGAAGATATTGCATGACTATTGAGTGACTTTAGTAGCAAGAGTCCTGGGAATCAAGCATAGGGTATGAATATTCTAAAAGAAAAGCTGTGTCAAAGCTAGCAAGAGCCTTGAAAATAATTCACACACTTACGAAGTTGGTGACTGACTGAGTGACTGATACACTGATAACTTAACAGACCGATTTACCTGCGTACTCACCGACGGACGAACGGCGTACTAGTAAATATTTCGTTATGTAGCTAGCTGCTTATACAACTAACGAACTAAGAAATTGTGATATTGACCAGATCAGCATGTCATTGTGAATCACATCATAGCGAACGTACTATGATGTGTTGAGAGCATCTTTAACCGTTAATCAGTGTGGACCAAGGAGTACATATAAGTATCCGTATTTTCCTTCTCCATACGTCTTAAAACATCTCCAACCAACCAATTTTAGAACAGCTACATCATTAGTCTTACTCCTACGCATAATGTGCACGGCGCATAACAATGAGTATGCCTGCTTCTACTGTGGACGATGGCAGTACACAAGAGTTAGGGTCGAAGATTGCCCAGCATCAGACAAGAGACTGCAATATTGCCGAGATATGAAAGAAGAAACGCATCACTTTTCGCCGCCTGATCTTATTTGCTGGAGCTGTAACAAAAGAAAAGATGAGAATGGAAATATTAGCATAATAGGCTGAGAATAAGGGGGTATGGTTCCAAGCTGCTGGACTTTGACACAACTCGCCGTCGTGTCTTGGAACAGCTCGAGCTACTCACTTTACATCGGCTATCCTTCCTGAAGTTACTAGAACAGAAAGCTTCCCTGCGGATTTTATAACCTGTTGCAACTTCGATGACCTATTCTTTGGTACGTGGGTGATGCTATATTACCCAGGTCCCACAGTGTTATCAGCAGATTGTGAGTGCCTTCCTGCAATTTCTAAATCTGTTGGTTTTACGACGTCTACAACTATTCAGGGACCATGGCACGTGTAAATACGTAATTCTTAGTCTAATATGCCGACTAGACACCAGTATACAGCACCGACTTGAGTCCAACTAACGGGAAAGTTCTTGACGGCTTCATCCTCGACGCAAACAGCAACATGGGCTACAGCTCCCGAATATACTACATCCCCACTAATGAGTTCAATTGCTTTCATACCCTAGTCGCCTTGGCGTTTCTCTAGGACTATGCCCCATGGTGAGGGTAATCCGCTGAGCGAAGATCCCCTAGGCACTGAGATGACATGCCTGTGACTCTCACAGATTGTCAACCGTTGTCAGCGCCACAACTGCAACACCACGTACTGCTTGCGTGTGAGGAAGAGCACTCGTGACATCGCGAGGAATATGGAGGGCACTGCAGCAGATATCGAGGAGACCAACGTGGCTAATCTAGAAAGGGAGTGTTGCTTTGACTTCCCCCCTGCCTTACGGGAGCTGGCCGCAGTTATCGAAAGGAAAGAAGGTCGTAATACATCTTTGAGGCCTGGAACGACAGCCTTATGAACCACTTCTAGTTCCTCACCCAAGACCGGGTTGTGGCTTGAGGCTTCCACCCTTTTTCTTCACTGGCGTAACTTCGGTGCAGCGCTTGATCAGCCCTCCGTCAGTCCTACCGAGCCATCATCAGCTCTGCTCGCCTCCCGGACTGACAAAAGTCTAAAGTACATTTACAGTTTAATATATCTATTTCTTCTATTAAAAGGCGTAGTGGGTGAGATCGATAGAACTGCCAGGCACTGTAATGACTGCAGTAGGGCAATGGCTATCTCTGAACTGTGTTGGAAGTGCAACGTAGAGCGAGTGACGAGAGAGGTGAGAATGGTCGCGTGCATAAGTTCAAGTTTACACTAGCTCGCTCTATTACCGGTAGGGCTGCGGTCATGCGTGGTGGCCTATGTACCCTCCCCTGGAGAGTCATCTGCCAGGATTCGAACCCCTTCTGATCCCAGAACGCGGAGAATCCAGCGGGATTAAGTGGCTTGCCCGCTTAATAGTCACAGCCTACGGGTAACCAAATTACATGACACTTGGTTTCCAGCTGGTCCACGGCCAAGGATGATGGAGGCAGAGACAGGCCCTTGAGCGCGGGGTCAAGGCCTACTTACGGCCGATAACTCGACAGAGCCCTACACCAACAGCGTCAGTAACATGAAGTCAGATTCTGCCTTGCTGGCGACGTACTATGTACTGTCGTTTCCATCTGCTCCTTCGATCGATTCCATTTACCAACCTGTTCACTCTACCTCGTCACGACAATACGTCTTTCTTCCGCCCTCACTGCTGTTAACCTCCACCCTCAGGCCCAAGTCACCGCACTCCCATGCCCTGCCTGATTCGGAAGACGGATACGATAGAGATTTCAGCGAAGCCCTCCCTGGTTTGGGCACGGATCGCAATGAGGACCTCGACGTTGTCACCCTATCTGGTCCAGAAGAAGAGTCGACCGCGAGTCTCCGTGGCCCTCAACCCCAACCGCAAGGGGTTCCGACCACAGGCCTCAAGCATACCTCCACCGATTCAGACAGGGATCATGCTAAGAATCGTCCTGATGTTCCACCATCCGTGAATGCCACATTGGATACGGACTTCAACGATATTACGCCCGACTCAGACGCCAGGGATTCTTGTGATACTCCTCCCTCTTCGCATGGGATATCGCATCCAGATGAAGACGACACCAGTGATCCCAGGTCCTGTTCATCTGATTCGGGTGGAGACAAAGAGATGTCCGCTAAGCCGCAATCCTTTCGCCCCAAGTTGTCAAGGTGGACCTCGGCGACGCGCTCCCCAACTCGGAAGAGAATCGGGATGTTCCTCTCAGCTCGACCCACCCGACCCGAGCGAAGACTACCAGGTGGAGAACGATGATGGATATGGCATCCCACCTCCTATCACGAACCCGGAAAAGCCGAAAAGGCCTTCGCGATCGCCTTAGATGATCTCTATCCGGGATCAATTGTCCAGAGAGACTTAGAGAATGACGTCCATCCTTATATCATCGACCGGAAGGTACTACACAACGAAAAACCAGCCGCTGAAGCATACCTCTGCATATCTCGTCCCCAACTCTTCAAACTCACAAAGCAATACAAAGAGAAGAAAGAGATACACTTCTATTACCTTGGTGGTAGAACCAGAAGCTCTCTCCACACCAATGGCATTCCAATGCCAAAAAAGGCCGCACTTAAGATCCGAGGCCAACAAATGCCTCTTAAGACTTACGTCACACTTGAGCAACACGAGCCTGTAAACCCCAACGAATTTGTTCGGTTTGGGAGTCAGAAGCGCCAGCTCACTGATAAAAGTTTGCAAGATCTTGGCGCCCTGTACAACAAAAAACATGGTTACAAGAGTCCTCCTGGGAGCGTCCCGCCGCGTAACCGGTAATACTCATGTAAGAATCTTCGATCTATCACGCAAAGGTGTACAGCCCGCCGGCCTCCCCCTCGCTCTGATCGTCGCCGCCAACGGAGATGGGAGACGAGAGCTTAAGGCCGGCTGGACTTGCCGTGACAGCACATAGACCTCCGATTATCCAGCCAGATTTTGGACGAGGTCTTGACCAACAACTCAGATGCTCTTTTGTTCATTCAGCATGAGTAGCCAATCTCAGAGGTTATAGATTTGCCAACATATGCATTCCCATACAGATTACGATGATTCGCTACGGTGGTGCTCCTCATCCGCAAGGATGACTGAAAAACACCCTTCGATTAACATCAGTAACAAAGACGTATACACGAAAAAGAAAAAAAGAAACCCAACACCGGAGTACCCGAAACCAATTATCCGCCATGGCTTGGTTGAAAATTTAAACCAGGCAGAGACGATGGAAAAGCAATCAGCTTTTTGGCGTTTCAGGGCCATGACTTACTGTGACTTCAACTTGAGTTACACAGATAGAGGCGCGATGAGGTTTAAATATGGCTTTACTCCGAACCTCATACATTGCGCCTTCATTCGCATGCATGGGGACGGAACGAGACTTTCAATATGGCTTTCGTCCCGACCCCATACACTGCGACTTCATTTGCACACACGGGGGACGAGATGGGTGGTTGGATGAGGTTTGGAGGCCACGATATAAATCGAACCCTCATTAACACGTACTGGAGGAGGAGCTTAACGTTTTGTCATCAATACACCTTCGTTGACGCACCAACAGAAGATATCTATCTCCCTCATGAAACCTGGTGAGCTGTCCCTGGTGTTAACCACTCATTAGTCTATACTCCGTAATATGATAGTATTTGTGGTAGTGGGGATTTGACGTGATTCTCAAGTGCTTCTGGTACTAAGCAGATAGCACGGTTCTTTCGATGTGATTCACTGAACCGTGCCCTTCCTAACAGTCAACCAGACTGATAGTACAAACAGTAGGTAGACAACTGCGAGTAAATTACGGAGGTGACTATAGATATATTTATATGACGACGATTATGCTGCGTGACCGTGGTATAATAATGTATATCGCGACAAGATACAATCTTATCGTCAACTGGAAGAGAAGTATAAGAGGTGCGATGGATGTTTGAGAAGATGGCTAAGATCGATTACAGTTGAAGGAATTCTTTTAGTAAACAATAAACGACTCTTGCTTATTACTCATATGTTAGTAAACACAGGATATACACTAAATTTAGAGACAACCACTGCGTACTGAAGCCAGCTGAACATATCCTTGATCGAGGAGCTCTTAACTATAAAGACGGCGCATTCTTTTATCAAATTGATTGCGACGCGTGCAGGTGTCCTTGAACCAATTAGCTTTCAACCCTCTTTCTTCTAACCCCTCCCATTATAAACGATACCCTTCTTTGTATCCGGCTAACTCTAACTGATGCATGAAAAGAAATTCCCTTATACATTTAAGAGAGCATTTAGTTAGACATAACGTAGACAATACGGCGATTTAGGCTCCAGAGCGTAGACTCCAGTAAGTTCCATAATACCACCTTCCATAATAGAGAAGTCGACCCGAAATCTTGCTTCGTGCTCTACGTTGCGCGATTTTCATTAGACCAACTGATCGCCTGGCTCAGGGTTGCCACAACTGTATCCACGGCGCAGGGATAGTTAACTTCCGGGTCCATGAAGCTCGGATACCGATTGGAACCATCTTATTGAGTTTCGGCATTGATCACTGTATGGTCAACATCGACCGCGTGGGTCAACGACCTTATCTCCGACTTCTATATTAGGAATGTTACGTGCAATATATTACACAATAGAGGGGTATGCAGGAGGAGTTGTCACGGTGGTCTTGTAACATGGAGGCTAGGAGTCGATGTTTGCTCTGATGAAACTAAAGACTCGTTGACTTATAGTATTAAGACCGCGACTCGTAGATCTATTACTATCAAATTCTTCCTCTGAAGCCACTACATCACAGAAGAGAAGACAAACAAGGAATCACCCAAAGGGGCAAAGTGAAGACAAGCAAGTTATAGTAGTTCGGCCTTTGGGGCTTAACTCCAGCCACGATCGATCAGAGTGCGGAAATACGGATCGTACTGACACGATGGTGAAGCGGATCCTTACTGTCTGTTTCATCAATCACTTCTTCACTCTCAATTACTAGTACTATCCTCATTCTGCTCTTAGCAACATCCTCTTCACGAGACCAACGATGTCCTCTGAAAAGTTCCCGTTGCGCCAGGCTGGCATTTACCGCAACCTCCCTTCATTCGACCCCTCTATCAAGAACCTCACCGCCGTCATTTGTGGCGCGAATGGTATCTCTGGTTTCAACACCCTGCGTGCTCTTCTGGACTCGCCAGAGCGGTGGTCAACCATCTTCACCTTGTCTCGAAGCCCACCCTCAGAGGAGCAACTGGCTCTCATTGACCCTGTCTTGCGTTCTCGCATCAAGCATGTCAGCATCGACTTCGGCAATTCTCCATCGGAAATCAAAGACGCTCTAGTCAAGGCCGATGTGAAGGCAGACTATGTCTTCTTCTACACCTATCTTCAGCCCAAGAGCGAGAGCCACGGCGGAACGGGTGTCCCATTAGCCAAAGCCCTCTACGAGACTAACGTCCCTCTCTTCGACAACTTTGTTACAGCGCTCGAGTTGGCTGAAATCAAGCCTCGCCGCATTCTTTTACAGACGGGAGGCAAAAGCTACGGCATGCACATTGGTCGCGTTCGTACGCCGCTCGTCGAATCTGATCCCGAGCCGCGACATTTGCAGACCAACTTCTACCACGCGCAAGAAGATCGTGTCTTCGAGTTCTGCAAAAAGCACCCAGAGACAAAGTGGAATGTCATTCGCCCAGCTGGGATCATTGGCTCAGCTCTGCGAGCACAGATGAACATGTTTTACTCGTTCGCAATCTACGCAGCCATCCAAGCCCGCAAGGGGGGGCCTTTGAAATTTAACGGTGATTTCGACTCCTGGAAATTCGAGCCCTCTCATTCTTCAGCTATCTTGACGGGCTATTTGAGTGAGTGGGCTGTCCTGGAGGACAAGTGCGCCAATTAAGCGTTCAATGCCCAGGATTGTGGTAACTATAGTTGGGATCGTTTCTTTGAGGAGGTTGCCCGATGGTATGGCGTTGAGAAAGGAGTCGTCAGTCTAGAGGAGAATAAGGACAAGTTCATCGTCAAGGAGTTTGTTGGCGGCAAGGATGCCCCTCTCGGCTACGGGCCTCCAACCAAGCTTTCCACAATCTTCACTTTGCAGGAATGGTTCGAGGATCCTATAAACTAGGCCGAATGGAGGAAAATCATGGCTGAATTTGGAGGCCAAGTCACTTATGACGTGAGTGAAGGCGATGCTCGCCATGATGGGAGACTTTGCGTACTTGGATTTCGGAACCTTGTCAATGAACAAGGCGCGAAGACTTGGATGGATTGGGCATGTGGATTCGTTGGAGAGTATTTTCTAGATGTACCAGGAAATGGCTAGTTTTGGCATGTTGCCCAAGATGAAGGTTGCAGCACCTAGGCCGCTGGTCTGATTTGCTCGATAGTTGCATCAAGGAATCTCAATCCTAACAATATGAGGGGAAGTAGCTATACCCCGAACCATGGCCGTTCAATTTCTTTTGTTTAGATAATTCTCATCAATTAACTAGTGTTATTTTTTATCCCTGCGCAACTAATTGTCTCACAGCCATGAGCCTGATAGCAACTTACAACACCCAGACCTTTCCAAATATGATAGCCAAGGCCGAAGTTACGCTCTCAAGACCATCCGAATGGATTGCCTGGTATGATGATTTCGTCTCAGGGGCTGAGGCTTTCAGAACATCCTGCTCTGAATGATTTCTCCGCTGCGACCTCTGACTTTGATGCAAGTTAATTCCCCCGGAGAGTTCAAATAACTAGCTAGTGAAGGCGGCGCCGGACTGACTGACCTCTGGCGACGATAGCACATGTCTCTACATGTTGTCGGAATAGAGACATCATGTTCATTCAAAAATGCCGAATTATGAGCGTAATTTTGGGGAGATGATGCAATAGACGTAACGAAGGTGTAAATAGTAGATGATGAGATGAAGAAGTGCTGAAAGATGACGTCGCTCGCTCCATTGCCGACGAAGCCGGTTTGTGGTTAGAGTCACTGACTAATTACAGCGGTCACAGCGCATTGACTATAGCGGTCGCTGACTGTTACCCCACCAGCGCGCATGAAACCATGGCGACTAACCCTGTGAGGAATCGCGGGCCATCTTCAGATGGAATCATGAGAATGGAATCATCCGCGGAACTTAGCTTACAAACCCAGCAATCATCTTGCTTCCGGGTTTGTGATGAGCAACCTGGGGTTCAGAGAGAATCATCCGCAGGGCATATGTTCCTCGTCTGTTGATCAGAAGGTTATAAATAAGAAAGCCAAGCCCTCAAGTTTCCAAATTCTTATACCAGAAGCCTCACAAAGCTACATCTTCTTCCAATCTACACATCCAAACCCTTTCACTTTAGCCACCATGTCCCCAATCGCCGACCAACTTCAGTCCACCTTGGACAACTTCATCGAAAAGGTCCCTGAAACCATCACAGCGCCAATCAACCGCTCTCGCGCTGAGATCGTCGCGTCCTTCGACGAGTCAAAGGTCTTGCAACCTGGCTCCAAACTACCCGACTTCAAACTCATCGATGCCGTGGGCAAATCCGTGACGCGGGACGAACTGCTCGCCCAGGGTGCGTTGCTCATCACCTTCTACCGTGGCAACTGGTGCCCCTTCTGCAACATTGCATTGCACGGTCTTCAGCAGCACCTTGCCGAGTTCACGGCCAAAGGCGTCACACTGGTGGCCGTGTCGCCCGAGCTGCCTGACAACTCCCTGACAACCAAGGAGAAGAACGAGTTGGAGTTTCAGGTGCTCACGGGCACGGATAACAAGTTTGCGCGCGAGCTAGGGCTGGTATGGCGGATGCCCGACTACATGAAGCCTGTCTTTGACAGCTTTGGGCATGCCTTGGACCAGAGGCAGGGCAATGATCAGTTTGAGGTGCCTGTCCCGGCCAACTTCTTGGTGGATAGGAACGGGAATGTTCGGAATGTCTTCGTGGACCCAAACTACACTAAGAGATTGGAGCCCACTGCCGCGGTTGAATGGGCCAATGCTCTTTAGAGGAGTCTGATAGACGGATATCATTAACTTTAGTGCGATCGAGAAGAAAAAGTGCTACTACTAAATTACCTCCCATCTGGAATGTGATGAAATGGACCAGCGGTCTAGTCGACATGCTCTGAGTCTTACGACTAGATCTAGGAATAAGAAGAGCAATGTGAGGTTGTACCGTGATTGCAAGCCGCGGTATCTCTCTCTTTTATAATAGTAGACACCAACCTGTGTCACGTTTCCAGTCAAAGAAATGGCCTCAATAATAGAGCTCTGGAACTGGCAACTACACCAACTTATTCACAGTAAGCACATCTTTCACTAGGGTATTCTACCACGCTTCCCAAAGATTGCTATGTTTCGTCCTTCTCCTTCTCTTCATCACTAATGCTGTAGGCTTCAAAGTTGCCTTACTTAGATCCCTCTTTTGCGCCCTGGCATGGTGAATTTCACGTTTCTGGAAGCGCAACTATGATAGGAAGAAACAAGGGTAATCCAGAACGCCAAACCCCAGAATGTTTAAGAGACGCATCTCGATATAACAGAACGAAGGGGCGCAGTCATTGAAGTCGCACGCATAAAACATGCCATCAACATACCTCTTAACTCTAGATCGTTTCAAATGTCGGTGGTGTTTAGTGCTGCAGGGTAGTCGGAACAGAAGGAAAACACCGAAAGCCAAGGTGAGGCAATATCTATGTCAATTAGTAAAAATAGTATTATTAGGGCTTTTGCGAATAGCTCGCTCGTTTCTATAAACTTAAGTTGTCACAAACTACGGCCTGTTCTAGTCGTAGATAGCAGCTACCAAATATGGGAAACAGCCCTTGTAATTTTACAAGGCCTGCACAGTGAGCTCTATGCAGACCATGGATGCAAATACTTTGAGGTAGATATTAGCTTACTTCTGTTAAAGCTATAGTATTAACGTCCATCATAGTCGCTACATGCTCAGTGGACATCAGCGAATTAGGTAAGCATTGTAAAGAAGCAAACAGCAGGCTAGTTAAATTGATATGACAGTGTATGGGGATTATTTACGACAGCTGATGCCATCTTCAAAAGAGACCCTTTAGTGGTGCTCCGCAACCTCGGCGCCGGTGTTGACATCGTCACTGCCCGAGCCGGAATTATGCTTCTCCCGTGGCGAGGCCTTCCAGGAACTGCTCTTGATGGGGTTGACATGAGCGACATACATGGCGTCGATCTCCTCAAGAGTGCGATCCTTCGACTCGATGACGAAGAAGAAGACAATAACCACGAGGACAGCCAAGCATCCAGCGAAGACAAGACCGTAAAAGTAGTCGATAGCGTCAGTGATGAATCGGGTGCTAGGTTGATGTTAGCAACTCAGGAGCTAGAGGTTTCAAGCATGAGGTACTCACAAGAAGGAAATCAGGAAGTTCCAGAACCAGTTGGAGGCGGTGGCGAGGGCCATGCATCGGCCACGGTACTGAGGAGGATAGAGCTCGGCAACAACAGCCCAGATAAGAGGTCCCCAGGTTGTGGCGAAGGCAGCGATAGAGAGACAGGAGAAGGCAACAAGAACAGCTCCGGCGGTAGGGGTGTTCATCGGGTTGTCAAGGTCGATAGCGAAGTGTCCAACGAAAGCATAGACGCTGCGATGGTTAGCGTAGTTCTACCAGAGCACAAATATGAAAACTTACAGGAAGCACATCATCATCCAGAGCCCACCGACGATCAAAGCCTTACGACGACCACATTTCTGGACGACGACCAGGCCGGCGAAGGTACAGGCACAGTTGACGGATCCGAGAATGAGCTGAGTTACGTAACTGTTGCTGATTCCAGTGGAGGCGAAAGCCGTGGTGCCGTAGTAGAAGAAATAGTTGATGCCTACTCGGAATTAGTATCAGGGATCGCACAAACTAAGCGGAGTTTACTGTACCTGTGAGTTGCTGGCCAGCTTGCAGGACAATGCCGAGAATCGTGCGGTAAAGCATACGGGGTCCGGTAAAGATCTCGTACCAGTGGGTGTCGGCGGCGGCCTTCTCTTCATTTTGCTGGACGCGGATCTCATCGATCTGCTTCGAAACACTGTAGTGCTGGGGTTCGACGCCTGCCAGTCTGGCAATGGTGTTGCGGGCCTCGTCCTCACGACCGACACGGTAGGCATATCGGGGGCTCTCGGGAAGGAGGAGGATACCTCCTCCGAGAATCAGGGCCCAGAGGAAAGAGAGACCATTGGGGATTCTCCAGGATGCACTGCTGGAGTCGGACTCGGTTCCCCAGTTGACCATCTCAGCGGTCCAGATGCCCAGGGTGATGAATAGCTGGTATGTGGAGACCAACAGGCCGCGGATGATGGCCGGACTGCTCTCGGACTGGTACATCGGGACGGCGACGGACAGGGCTCCGATTCCGAGACCGGTGACGAGACGGCCAACGGCGAATTGGGCCCACTCGGAGTCGGACGAAATCTCAATGATGGTGCCGATGCAGGTGAAAAGAGCCGAGGACGAGATGGTGAGGCGGCGACCGATGACATCGGCCATCTTTCCGGAGATCAGGGATCCGATCAGACAGCCAACACAGAGGAGGCCGACAATGGTGCCCTGTCGAGCTGCGCTAAAGGTGAACGATCCATCGGACTGCAGTTCGCCGAAGCGCTGGGCATAGTCGTCCATGAGGAAGAAGCCAGAGATTTGGCCACTGTGGATTCAATTAGTAACGACCCAAGTCGAGGAAAACCCCAGCTTCTTCCGGTCGACGTACCTGACATAGCCGAACATGAACCCGCCAATACTGGCGACAAGGCCCAGGAAGCAGGCAATGGCCGTCACCTTCTGGTGGGTGACATCGGCATCCTCGCTGGGTTGCGGTTGCGACTGTGGCACATGCTCCACCTTCCCCTTCCCTTTGAGAAAGTTCTTCATGGTTGTGATAATAATAGTAAAGATAAGACTGAGACTGATTGTTCAGACAAGTGTGAATGGGTTTAGACTTTAGTCATTGAATCTCGAATGTGATTGTATTCCACAAGCTTCAGTTGGGAACAGCGAAAGAGATCCCTTTTCAATGCCCTTACAATGGGTCTGGGAAAGGCCCGCCCCCAGCTTGGCACGAGGACACGGCCGGAGGTTCTACGGTGCTGCGATGCCAGAAACATATGGGTCTGTCATGAGACTGCCAAATATTTCAGGGAGTCGACCAAATTGCCCGAGATATGCTTGCAGCCGGCAAAGCCGAAGGCGGAGCTTTGACGTCAGTTGGAGCTTTTCGGTCGGGCCTATTCGGGCATCGCGGTTCACCCTGGCGGCTACGTCATGGGTCAACAATTGGGCTGGTTTTGACCTAAATTGAAAGCAAAGAAGGGCTTCACTTCTCTTTGCAATGTTCCGGATGTTGAATCTCGTTCAACGTCCATTTAACGCTGTTGCTGTCGAGTTGGTTGTTCAAGAAGGACGCGGGATGGCAGAAATCTTGGTTGCAGATCCGCCCGGGTCTTGCAAAACGGCACTTGGGCGAAGATTAGGGTCCCGTGGGGGTCACATGCGGGTCCGAGAACCCAGTCAGTTAGTAGATTTCCGGGCCGTTTTCAGATCATGACGACCGGTGGAGCGATTGAGGCTCAACCGCGAGATGCTACGCCGGCCACCTCCGTGAGCTAAGCAGCCACGTGCCGAGGACTATCCAAAAACCGCCACGAGACCGCACCCAAACCGGCCGGAGTTGATTTGGATTTGCGACTTCCTTCTCAACACCTGGAATCCTCTTCGTTTCCATTCCTCGACATCTCTTCTCGAAGCACTCGTTATCTCCAACGAATATTCAACCCTGACCGAGAAATCCCGTCGAGCGAGATTCACCGAGATTCGGCCCGATCAGGATGTCGCCGCCAAAGACCGATAGAGAATCCACTTTTGGTACCAAACACGTATGGAAAATGGAGAATTGTGGCTCTAAATGTCACTCTGAGCTTCCATCATTTTACGCAGTCCTGGGCGTTGATCAGGTCAACTCGTGACAACGGCCGAATTCTTCGGTCCTTCCGCACCCAGCGCTTAGTAAACCAGACAAGGCCGACGGTATTCACTCGGTCGGGCCCTTTCGGAAATAACGGAAGTATCTCGCAGCTGATTATCATATATTTGCAACTCGGCCTTACTCTCTCTCCAGAGTCGCAGAATGGCATGAGGTGAATGCAGAGTCGTGCCGGACTTTGCGCTCCGTGGATACCGTCTCCACAAGACATTGCGCAATAAGGTTGAAGCTATACGCACCGCAACCCTCAATGCCTCGGCGATCGCTCAGAATAGTAAAAAGAACCGCTCACACACAAATACAGCACCATGCTCTCTGTTTGCCTACCGCAAAACGAACAAAAGGGACCGCATTGAGTTGCAAAACGAGCCATTTTTCTCTCGTGTCTTGTAACTTTAATTTCTGGGGCTGATTGAGCTTGGGAGTCGGGACTTGGAAAACTACCCTATGTACCCGTAGTCGCTTCATATTCGAAACTGGCCTTTAAAAAAGCCGACGATTAATAAACCCGGGGTATTGATGTGGTCTAAGAGTTCCCACACCTTGAGGAGCTTTTCTGCGCGGAGCTGTGGTCTTGAGCATCCGAGGTTTAAACTGCTGTGGCAGCATCGACTCGTCTCTTCAATGTACGCCGTGATCAATTACTGTTTCAAAACGCCATATGTTATAATGATCATTCTGGTAATAAGGATGTGGCACTTCGTGTGAGATAAGTGATCGAACAGGCTTGAAATAGTCAACATGCTGTAAAACAAGGATTGGAATTAGTGGAGAGGAAATAATGAATTGAATTGTCACAGAAGGGAAAGGGGTCAAAGGGAAGGTCAAAGGAAAATGGCACTGGTCTAGGATACAGGGGTGAATAATGAACTCAGAAGAAAAAAAAAGCATGAGATCTTATTCCATTATTATTCCGAACTTTCGTTCTAGTGAGCAATCTGCTGATCATAGCGACGTATTTACGCTTGGCTAAAGGCGAATTCAATCCACAGCCGCAACTGGCTAAGAGTTCGACATTTACAGCAGCGGAAACTGTCAGGGATTTCATTGCTGTCATTCGCACTAATTAACCGGGGTGTAGCATACGAGTTTAGTCTACCTACGGGGGTGATGGGTATGTCTGCACATTGAACCAAGCCACTGCACATAATTCTCGAACCATTAAAATAATTTTAAAACGATGAGGACTCTTAAAAATCTTCTCTGCTCATTTCTAACCATTCGGAAATTATACGCAGTAAACTTGCTAGTGTTGAGATATGGCTGACACTCGTGTACCTTAGATACCTAGCCATTCATCGCCACGTGCCGCCTTCTAACTAAACGCTCGAATACGAAAATGCCAGTTTCGCCTTGCCGCACTCTTTGCCCTTGTGGAGTATCTTGATGACGAGCAAACCTTCGTCATCGCTCATCCGAATATTTATGTCAAGCTCAACCCGACAGACAGTCACCCCGTCGCTTCTCACAGCCTGTTCCACCGTATCCGGATCCAGGCTGTCCAATGTGTATTGTACCTCGCCGACCATTTCAACACCTGTAAATTATTGCACATGTCAGTAATCTTTGAGTGGGAATGCGAGAGTATCGGTGACATGGAAACTTACGACTGGACTCGATGGTTTCTGGTGCTTCATCGGAACTGCAGCTGTATAGGTTTTCGGTGTGTGAACTTTCGATTGGCAACGAGACTTGTACGTTCATCGATTCAGAAATCTCCGAGTCGCTGTTCAGGACATCATTCTGTCCATGTCCCAGTCAGCCAAGGCCTACTACACACGAAATTAAAGAGTGACACACCTTAGATATAGCCCAGTCCATGAATCCAGTCAGGTACGTTTTATCTCTGAAGGGATGCTGAAAGGTACGCCGTTTGTCCCTGTCGTAATGTCTATGAAGTACTGGATCATAAGCCCTGGCCCGCCTGAATCCATAGTGCCGTCTGCACCTCTTCTCGGTGGTGATGGCGCCCTCAATGCCCCGAAGCACAGCACCGCAAACTATAGCTGACCATCTAAAGACATGCAAGAATTAGCTTGAGTGAGGACATGGGTGGAGGTCAGGTCACTTACGCTCCTTTCCACGGAGTGGTGAGCCTCATCTGCGTAGTCGCACACCATTCCTGCAGCGTTTCCTTGATATAAGGCGAAGAACCAAAGCCTCCCACAAGTATTATGTGATTAATACTCTTTCCTGTTTCTTTCTTTGCTCTCTTGACCTGATCCGAGACTAAGCTGACTATCATGTCTCCCACGGGATCAAACAGGCTCTTCATATCGTCTTGGGTGAGTAGAACACACCCGCTGAGGTCCTCATAATACTTTTCCAATTCGGCATCTTTCTGCAGCGTTCTCATGGGTAGGAGTAAGCGACGAGGGCGGCGGCTGACGTTATTCATGCTGAAGTCCCGCTTTGACATCTCAAACTGATCCATGAATCTACTTCCAGGCCCTATCAGTTCAGAGCCGAGAGATGTGAAAGCGGTGCCGAACCGAATTTCCATCAGGTTATAGAAATTCCGATCGACGAACGTGCCGCCGCACTTGCCGCCGCCACCCACGCATATTTCTCGCAGTTTCAGTGACGGAGAGATTGCTTGTATCTCGTAGCATGTGATGTCCTTAATCTAGTTAGACTCTGGCGGCTTGGGTGATTGAGAAGGGTATTGAAAGGGTATTGAAAGGCGATGAGTTTTGCGTGCATCACCTACCACTGTTCCTCCACCGAGATCACAGACCATAACGCTTGACCCTTCCTGGAATAGAGGTCAGTGTACGTACTTGGAATACTAAATGTCATTGTGTTGGATTGTAAGTTTTCCGAGAACTGACCTCTACTAAATCCGAGACGTGATGAATGCTGGACTTGAGGGCGAGATGAGCCGCTGCTTCCGGCTCAGATACCAAGCGAATGCAGTCGCCAGGCTGGGAAGCGAAGCCTGCATCGAGTGCTGCGTCCTTGGTAAGTTGTTTGGCCTCATCCGACCAGGTTGCAGGCACTGTCAATCAGATGTCGATTGGAAGATTCTCGAGGTAGCGCTCTCCAAACTTTTCCGTGACTGCTGTTTGATACATCGCATTGACACCTCGAAGATATGCAGAAACGATGCCCTTTGCCGTTCGCCCTGGAGGTAGGTTCATCATTCCGCGGCCTATTGCATTTCTGAGGCTTGGGTCGTCGTATTCTGTGGGTAGAGACGAGTTGTCGAGCAAGAGTTTCGTCCAAGCGTAGGTTCTCATGCCCGGCTCGACTTGGTACCCCCATGCATCGTTGTCGAGTTCGTCATTTTCGGCCGCGAATGCCACTAGAGTAGGCGCTTTCTCGCAGTGTCCAGAATTGTGGGATGCAGAGCCGGGATAGGCTGTCCAAGGATGTATGTCCCTGAAGTCCTTAGCTGTGGACATGGCGAAACTGATCCCAGAGTAGGTTGTCCCGTAGTCAATACCAACGATCAGTCGGGCCCGGGACCGGGACGAACGCGGGACCTGGAGAGTGCTCATGGTAACGAATAATGTAAAAATAGTGGAGAGTGGTGAAGCCAAGAACACACAAAAGAAGCGGAGGGATTGATAGAGATGCAAGAGTAATTAATGGACTTCGGGTTTCCAAGTCAGGGGCATCACTCCCTGATTGATACTTATCTTATTCGTTTGAGGCCAAAATTGCAGGAGGAGCATTGAAGTAGTGTGGAGAAAGAGAGTCGCGGCGATCCTGGATGGATATGGATCAAGGAATGCAAGGCAGAAGTGCAGCTTTGCCTGACTAAAGACACAGCCGGGATACGAGAACGCCTCATTCAAGGTGGGAACACCAAAACGCCTCCTGCAAAAACTGAAATGTCCCAGTGTAATTATCGATAATGCAGCGTACTACGTTGACCAATCCGCACCTCCAAAGGTCACATCAAATCACCCGGGATGAGTAAATCTTATCCCGAAAGTAGATTGCGCTGCAGGCTGGAGACGAGGCATAATATCATGAACCAATAGCACCTTCGTGGTTACCGCCAGGTAGGAGAGTATGCCGGACGCTCTGACGTGTCAGTTTCAACCCAAAGTGTAACTTCCTGCAGGTTGGGAGCCTGATTCACCAGTCTGAGAGCCTGGTTCGCCAGCACCGGTGTCCTGTCCTCAGGTGATTGCTGGGTGTGGTTGCGGCTATAAGGCAGAAATCTCATATATCCGCTCATCACATGCCACATTCCGAACTCCATCTTCACTCCAATACAATTTATCAATCTTTTTTGTTTCTGACGCATCAGCACTCCTAACGACATGAACTCTCAACAGTCTGCAACTCAAGGCAACGATAACGTCGGAGCTTCTGTTGATGGCCTAACGTCATGTTCAGAACACCAAGGGACAGATCTAAACGGGAATGTAAGTTTCATTCATGGAATCCATGGTCCCTGTCCATATTGGGTTCGTCTCTGACTTAGAGAAGCAGCAGAAAGCAAGACTTGTCGACGAAACCAAGGCCAAATTAACCACGGCCGACCCGGAAAAGGAGCCAATTTTTGAATCGAGCTTGGGAAATGATCAGGCCCAGCAAAGTACCCCAAGTTCCGAAGTGCAACCTACTACCCATGAAGTATCGCAAACATCCCAACAAGCCGTGTCTGGCGTGAACCGACCAACAATACACAAGGCGTGCGCTCATGACGATTCTTCCGATGAGGATAAGCAAAAAACCATCAATCAAAAAGGACCAAAGCTATGGGTAGATCGAGCATTGAGTCTGTTTGCTGGACGTGACGTATCGAACAACAAAAACGCGAGCTTTTCACAGCCACCGACCACCCATCGACAGACCAGAACTAGGACTGGACCGAGTCAGGACAACATTCAAATCCCTTCAAGAGCAGACTACAACAAGCTCAGGAGAGAATATCTAAAAGTGAAAGATAGTCACCGGCAGCTCGAAGATGACTTACTGGGGGAACGGATTCGAGTGAGGCAGCTCGAGGATGACATCAGAGAACAGGAACATGTCATCACCAAGGCCCATACAAACGCCATCGGTCTGTTGAGTCGAGATGTGTCAAACGATCTTCCAGACGACAGGATTCGGCGAGAATTCCAGGCCTTTTTTGACCAAGATGCCCTTGGGTGGTGCATGGATCATCGCAGGACAGAACAGATCGACGAACCCCATGCCTCCGAATTGCTGGTGAAAGAAGGGATTCTCGCGGACAGTAGCACGGTTCCAGACCATCTCAAAATCAGCATGCAAGGCGACGCGGCTTCCGCAGTTCTTCTTCAGGCTGCCCTTGCAAGAGCTCTTTGCGAGTACTTCCTCGCAGACCCGTTCTTCCTCCAGGACTGGTTGCCCAGGCCAGACCACCAGGCGTTACGAAGTGCGTTCCCCGAAGATTGAACCTTTTAGAAGAGCCTGGCTGATCGTGGAACAGAAAGCCGCCTCGACCTGTTGACAAATTGGCGTGTCCACACATGCAGGTTCCTCGAAGCAGGATTCCCACCTTCGTCTTCATTTTTTGAAGAAAGAGCGGTAGTATTCGCGGAAAAGTATGACTATCTCATGCAAAAGCGGGATAAAGAATGGCTTCCAGAGCTGACGGAGCTGATGGAACGGTTCGGCAGACTGGCGATGCAACTGTGGAAACGCCATGTCATCATCCAAGTGGAGGGTTTGGAGCAGGATGATTTGAAAGAATTTCAGTCAGCACGGTCGGACATGGAGCTTCGTGCTAGTATCCGGGGCCGAACGACAGGACAAGAGCTTGATGGGAGACCGGTCCAGGTAATGGTCAGGCCACGAATAGTGTCGCTTCCTGTTCATAAGGGTGGTCAGCTCGGAGGCAGGGTGGTGTGGACTAACGCCGTCGTGTGGGTTTCGAATTTGTAAAAACAACATGGTGGAATGCAACATCTAATTACAGAGAGACTGATTGGTAGCCTTGTTTGAATTCCTCGTATTCATCCTTGCACAGTGCAATGGTACTTTGCCGTGGGCGAAAATGAGCGGGGGGTGGGCCTCATGCCTGATACAGGTTGCCAAGCTGCCTCACGAGGCAACTGGCTGTAGCCCAGCCACTTGATCGGAGTGCATTCTGAGGTTGAAATCGGGCTGGCGGGTGACTATCTCTACTTAACGTTCGTACAATAGTGCTGCAACTTGGATCCTTTACAGTAAATCCTTGTCTGACTTTTATGAACAACAAAGCGGAGCATGTCGTACCCAACAGAACGGCCCAAGGGGGGACGGGCGCCTACCTTTGATGTTCTAGACAGCGGTGGGGATAAGGCTCCAAGCAATATTTCCCTCATTGCTATCATGGGCGTAACTGGTTCAGGAAAAAGCAATTTCTTGAAGCAGATATTGGGAAATACTCAAGCCAGAGGACCCATAGTTGGCCACGACCTAGTCTCGTGTGAGTTTCCGAATTATACAGCCTGGAGCGGATGTGTTGTCTTAGGACTTGAGCTGATTAAACCCTAGGTACGCAAAAGACAGAGAGATACGAATGCCGCTGGGGGAACAAACACGTTATTTTCTTTGATACCCCAGGATTCGATGATTCTTATCGCGGCGATGCTGACATCCTGGCGGACGTGGCTCAAGTCCTCAGCTCGTCATACAAGGGAAAGCTCAAACTGAACGGCATCATCTACCTGCATCGCATTAAAGACGAACGAATGACAAACGCCATAATGCGCAACTTGACCATGTTCCACAACCTCTGTGGTGAGGATGTCTTTCAAAATGTTGTTCTGGCCACGACGTTTTGGGACGAGCTGCAAGACCAAGCAAAAGGCGAAACACGCGAGCGACAGCTTCTTGAACGGCCAGAGTGGTGGGGAATGATGAAAGCTAAAGGTTCAAGCGCGCGTCGGTTCCTGAACACACGAGAATCTGCCTTGGATATCGTCTCGAACCTCATCGACCTCGACGCGATAACACTTCAAGTCCAAGAAGAGATGGTTCACCAAGGACTCCAAGTCGACCAGACAACGGCAGGAGAGGCCCTAAACTACGAACTTGTCGAGCAACGTTCTACATTCAAAAGAGAGCTGGAAGGCCTCCGCGAAGAGAAAGAACAGGCACGCCAAGCCCACGACATTCAGCTCCAGGCCTTTTTTGAAAAGGCGGAGTCGGACAAAGCGAAACTTCTATTGGAGATAGAGAATGAACATGCAGCTCTACATGCTGACAGGCGAGAAGAAGGACGCCGAATGGAGCAAGAATTTCGTGACGAGAAGCTGAGGCTAGAACGCAGACTTCGAGACGCGGTTGCGCACTCTATTCGAATCAATGAGGAGACGGAAGCCGAGGCGAGAGCAGACAAGCAGCGTTTCCAAAATGAAATTAACAACCAGTTCTATGAGTTCAGTCAGCAGCAGAGGATGCAGACGACGAAGATAATTAAAGAACTCGAGAAACGTTTGGTCGGGGAGGAGAGAGAGGGAAGGAATCGCCTGAAGGAGGCCATGGATCATGCTGACTTCGTGGTTCAGGACCTCAAGAAGAGCATGAAACGCGCGCGGCGTAAGGATGTAAAGAAATACGAGGACGATATACGGCGCATCGAAAAACAGCAGAGAGAGGTGGCGAGAAATAGCGAGCGGTGGATGCAAGACATTGAAAGGATTAACCGTGAGATTCTGGATAACCAGCTGGCCCAGCAAAAGGCAAGTGGCAAGGAACGAGAAAAGCTTGAGGGAAGGATTCGACAATTGGAAGAACAGAAGAAGCAGAAGACCAACAGCTTCTGGACAACCCTCGGGTCACTTGCGGGGGTTGGGAGCTTGCTCCTAGCTGCGCTTGCCTAAAGCTTCTCATTCCAATCAAAATTCCACCTTATAACCCTTGTTGCTAGAGACCCTGTGGCTTTTCTAAATACTGTTATTTGGGAAATCTAGTAATAGCGTGTTTCACTTGCGAGGAGTAGCCATACACAAATGCGACCAAACTAAGGTAGAAGCAACGGTTGTTAGATCTAAAGGATTCAATAATAGGTAGAGTACATACAGGAAGAAACACTGGAGACATATATTAGACGTAGGTGAAATAATGACTGTCCCAAGGATGCGACGTGGAAATACATCAGATTTGAAACTCCCGCCGCAATGAATGAGACGGGGTTTCGTTACAGTCTAAGAGGCCTGTAATCAAAGCAGACTTTGGAGAAGAAAATCAACTGGACTCGGTTTAACTATGCATCGATAAAATACGGACAGAGTTCCAGAACACTTCCTTATCTACTCCTCGAGTTTCACTTCACAGCCACCATCGCATCGGCTGTGTCCTTTTGTGATCCTGTTTCTGGATTTCTACGAGACTATGATACTACCGGCCGTTGTGCTTAGACTAGGTTAAATGTCTGCTCCTCTTCAGTTGCTAATCCCAACTCCCCGTGCATGATACCACTCACATAGCATTCACCAACTAGTTCAAACTTGTCCTTGTTCTCTTCTTCTACAGGCCGTAGTAAGAAAGGAACGTTTCCACCAGCCAGTACTACAATCACGTCACCCTCGCTCGCCCTCCACGGGCAAAGACCAAACTTGCCATCCGAAGCCACAAAGAAGCATTGATCAAGGCATGTGGGAATATCCGTCGTTTCATACCATCTGGTTTTGGCATCAGTCTCAGGAACCAAGCGTTGAGCTTCGGACGTTTGAAATACGCCCAGTGTGACTGTAGATGATCCCTATACTGCATTCGGAGCTTCTCTGTTGAGGATTTGGGGTCATTCTGATTGCTTGAGACGATCCAGAAGCCAGCTGAAGCGCATGGGTCAAAGATTCGGTCGAAAACGGTCGAAATTTCGCTTCGTTTCTCTTCAGACTCGCTGTAGGGAAACATGTAGTTGATGGGAAAATGCCCGATGTTTCTTATCGTGGAAACCTTTCTCCCTGAGAGTCGTAAAACAAGCGATTCTGACGCGTTGAGCAGAAGAAGCTTCATGCTTTGATGGCTTGAAGCCTGGAAATCGAATTGTGCTTCGAGGCTGGCTTGTGCCCATTTTGAACGTCCGTTCCCGCTGATGGCCCAAGACGGTCGTTTTGTAGAGAGCACATCTCGATTGGTGCTTGCAGTTCTCCTCCATGTCCGACCTGGCTGCGAGTGAATGGTCGATAGGATCGACAACGATTTGTGAGTGTGGATCCACCATCGTGTGAAGTCTGCAAAGACATAATTGGGCTGGATCAACGCATGAAGGAGGTTATCCTCATGTGTCTCCTTGCCAAACGTCAGCACAGAGAAGAGTTTGTCTCGGGAATCGGCCGCCCTGAGATCGAGACCCTGACTCAGAACGTCTAGGATACCGGCCATCTCCAAAGGCTGTAATGACTGGTTCCCGTGGATTTTGGTTCCATTGATTTGATTACCCGGTTTCTTGGATTTCCAGATCGGAACCATGACTTTCTGAGAGTGCATGTGCGGTTGCTGGCGTAGAAACTCCGGGTTTTCGAGCATCTCACTCACAGCCACCAGCTCCTCCCAGGGGACCATCTCCCTGGAACAGTGCACAAAGGCTTGGCGAGACAGGAGTGCCTCTTGGATGACCCAAGCGCGTGTAAACCACGGGTTGGTGAAGAGCAAGTCCATGAATTTGGACACATGCGTAGCTCCGAATCCTCCGAAAAACTCGATGAGTTGCCGAGAGAACTCTCTCTCAGCGAATTGAAACACCTCGTACATGCCGCCAAATGATCCGGATGACCCCCAAAGTCCTCCTTGTTGCGCTTTAATCTCTGCGTCCACTCTTTCCGGTTCAAGTGAGTGCCATGTTCCAGAGCATTGACAATCCTCGCCAGCTGGGCATTTTCGGTGGTTAAAGTTGTAGATATTGCGAATGACGCGGAGGCAAGCTTCTTCGCCAAGTTTATCCTCTCCGAGCCAAATGTGCACGGTTTTGGCTAAGGGGTAGATGCGGCTCATCAACTGGACTTGCTGTGATCTCTCCGGAAGATCGGCTTGATTGACGCAGACAACATCGATCCATATTCTTAGGGTCTCCTCTTTGTGCCGAAGACGCCGAATAGCTGTATCCACTGATCGAGGTACACTCAACGGCGTAAAGGCAACCGCATCTCTCGAGACATTGTCCGCTGGTGCAACAGATATGTCCACTCGATCAGATGGATCGCCCCAGCAATAAGATAGGGCATGGTAGTCGAGAGATGGTACAGCGGCGTCTTTGAGGCTCGCTTTGCTAAAGAAACCTCTGACTGGGTCGTCGAATAGCCCCGGCTCGACGTTGAGTAGCCGGATTTGCTGAGAACTCGAATCAAGGGGCGTAGAATAGTGTGTCGCATTTGAAGCAAGTCGGACGAGGCCTATATCAACCGGCAGATCTTCAAGTTCATACTCGACCTTGATTTGGCACTCCTGGACGATATTGACCCAACCAGCATACGCCGCCTTGGGGATCAGCTGAATGACGTCTCTTGCTCTGAGCCCCTTGACCCAAGATCCTCCACGTGTCCCAGGGTCTCTATGCCATATGCAATATTGCTGAAAGAACTCAGGGTTTGCACAGCGGTTATGCATGATCGTCAGAGTCCGCAGGTCGGAACGCCCATCCGGACGGTGGACAGCGGCGTCAAACCAGGTGTAGGAGAGATCCTTCTGATCTGCCCAACCTGTAGTATTGCATGAGCTTGATGTATCAGATAGACTAATCAGCACAAGACAAATAGACTGACCTTGATCGCGAGACAAGGTGCTGAAAGTAACTCGGACAACTCCCTTCGCTTCATCCGGCACCTCGAGTTCGACATATGGAATATGCGGGCAGTGGCCGTGGACTTGGAGAAGATCGGCGCGCTTAGCGGCGTGCTCTCTGATATCGCGTGCCATAGTTTCGGAGGAGCTGTTGGTCGACAGACTCTAGGCAATCATGAGTTACTCGCACTCGGAACGATTCCATGGTCACCGACGGGGGTTTCGACTTTTTTAAACGAAATTACGAAGGCTTGCGCGACATTTTCAGCGGTCAGCTTGCGGCCCAAGGACACGTCAGAATTACCAGGGGGGCAGGCTGCCGTCACAGCCGCAAGACGGCAAGGGACACACGATGGAGCTGGTGGGGCGCAGTTGCCGTCGGTTTTGTATTCGCAACCCAGATGATACTTTACCCTCGATATCAAGGCTGTAGACAAGGCTTTAGAAATCGTCAACAGGTTCAACCAACTCAACGCCATCAACAAAAACATCAACATCAATGTACCTGCCGTGTGGACCTTTACTGGGCAGCTCCGGTCAATGGACCGGCCAAATGGTCCTCAACCAACCCTTCATTGACGAGTACTAAAAGTTTAATAGCAACAGTGGGTGGGTTGATGACATGACGCCGTGGGGGGAGGTCATGCAAGCGCTTAGCCACTTCAGCTATCATGTATCCGGCGGCCAATTTGTTCTTTGCGATCTTTAGGGCGGCATCTATCAGCGTGAGGTGGTCCTCTCCGACCCTGTGATTCTGTCACGCAATCGCGAGTTCGGCATGACTGATCTTGGACCTGATGGCATCAGCTCTTGCTTCAGCCAGCACTGTTGCAACCACTTCTGTCGTTTAAATTGGACTCAGTCTGCCAACCCAGTTCAATATTTTCGGCCTAATATGGGCACCACGATGATGAGACGGACGGTGCCTACGCAGCACTCTCGACGCGAAAGAACTGACAATGTCATATGGGAGTAAGAAATACATTATCTTGGATAGAGGCGGCTGAGTCTTTGCTCCATGGTCCGGTTCTATCATCGTGGATTCAAATGCCCTGGATGGAGCCACTTGTATATTATCAGAGGTAGTCTTTCATGTTACCCAGATGCCGCGTTCAACTTTGAACGAGAGCACAAGGAGAAGCTGTGGACTAGGCAGTCCGCTTCTTATGGCAGTGGAAGGTCTCAATGACCCTGAGAGAGCATCCAGGTGTCTCGTACTTGATTACATGACTCAGGAAATAGTCTATAAAGTCAATTGTGGGAGCACTTGGTGCGAACAGATGTAGTGCCATTGAGATACGTTACTAAGGCTGCCAATATTCTCAATTAACTAGGTGAGGGTAATTCGGATTGTTGTTACGACGAGAGTTAAATAGGGCGTCAAGCGTGTGGACGAGGAGGGTTTAAGGGATTTAAACTGCTTGCCCAGCAGATAAAACGGGGTTTATTTGTTCTATCAGCTACTCATAATACCTCTGTAGACTACATAGTCTCATTCTAATCGAATTTCGTCCTGATGTTGTGGTGTTGATACCAGATGTTCGTCGAATTGGATGTGTCCCAATCCCAATGAGGATCACTAGGTGACCAAACTTGATACAGTTTGGGGGGACGACAACTCTGCGACTCATTTTTGTCTGTGCCGCTCGTATAGCCCCCTCTCGTGAGCGCTAATAGTGGCTGTGCTTCATTGCATTTCCCGCTCGTATTAAGCTCACGTCCGAAGTACTGTTATCTGTCGTTTGTCACGCGCGATGCTTTCATATACTTGTATACCGTCGGACAATCACGACATCTCGCTCATACGCTATCACAAATTCCAACCATTAGTTCTCTCTGATAGAATGCTTCCTGTGAGACTCGTCATGTAACTCGTCTGGTTTAATAAAAACGGGTCCAAACAGGTTAATGATACAAGCACATGGTTAACCAAAGGCTGACAGGACTCCTGTAGATCTCTGTAGGGAAATCGCCGAAATGCAAGTTCCACAAATATAGGCGGAGGGAGTCCGAGGAGCATCTGCGTAGCCCGCCTCGCGACTAAGCCATAGATACGCATGGATATTCAGATATTCTCAGTGCAAGAGTCCTACCATTAGCTTGAACACCAGTAGCTTGAACATCTTAAAAATCACTTGGCAGGAATTTAAGCTTAAAAATTGAAAGAAATTTTCGGAGGCTTAATCTTGGAGCAATTTCTCGAACGATTTACTGAACTGGGACGTGGCTTAGCAATACTCTCACCGAATGCTGCGCCTCCACAAACATTTAGCCAAAACTGGTACAAGGTTCTATTGGACAAAGCCCGTGAGAAGAATTAACTCGTTTTGGAAGCTGAGGCCATTGTTATTGTCTTGGCCGTTGGATGTTTGCCCAATCACTGACTCTTTGGGCCCGGCGGTAAGATGTTGAGCATGAGGCCTCCAGAGCCTGGTCTTCACAGCCATGGGCCTAAAGTTTATAAAGCCAGTGAAAGCTTGTTGCCAAAGGTACTCGTTAACTTGCAGCTCATCTACCATCTTCATCAACTCGAATCCAACATGCATACCACCAAAATCTTTCTGCTTATCTCAGTGGTGCCTTGCAAGTCACTGCCCAAACCCCCAGCGCAACCAAGACTACCTTTCGCCCTGGCTCGCCGTTTCAAACCGTATGTCAATCGGTTATAACGTCTCTCGAACCTAGCATGACCGACGCGCCTGTACCCGACATGGCCATCTCTAAAGTTGCCGTGTCCTTCGCAATCGGCGGCCTCTACAACACGGAGAACCCTTGCGAGCTACCAGTCGTCACCGGCAGGTCGGCCGAGCTGTTCTCGGAATGGGCATCCAGTTGGACGGAATGGCAGAGTGATCACATCTCGGAGTATCGAGAGATTTGGACGGCGTGTAGTGATGAACCACTTGTTACGGACATTGTTCCCGTTGGGTCGGAGGTGTGCAGTAACCTTGCCGCGAGGATCACAGGGAAAGCCGGATCTGACGACAACGACGACCGCGAGAATGATGATAGCACAAGTGGCAATCAAGATGAGGAGGACGAAAAGGACGATGAGGATAGCGATGAAGTCGAGCAAGTTGATGGTTCCGCGGGTTCTCGACAGATAAGCTCTCTTCTTGCGGCTGTCCTGGCGGGCGGCATGGTCGTTGCTGCTGGCTTGTACTAAAGTACTCCTGTTGTACCAACCTTTAGGGTCTTCAATTAGCCTTGCACCGTATCAATTTCCTTAGTGAACCCAACCGAGCGGGCCCGCGATAGATCAGATAGTCAAAGCGCACTAGCATGTACTGTGGAACCATCCTTGACGATCAATCAAACCCTCTTCTACACCATGCTTCGATCCACTTGTCCTGATGCGGCTGCACGAAGTCCTCCATCGGTATCCCGTCTTTCAAATAATATAACCTAATATACTAATAGTACTAGATTGAATTACTAGGCATGTTCAGCATTACGGCAGAGCACCATCAGCATTAATTGAGTAATTAGTGCCCTTATAGCCAACTACGGGCTGCTCGCCTGGGTATACTGTAACTAATCCAGCATATGCCCATACATCTAACATATTTTTGCTCCACGAATGCACAGCGTGAAAATTGCCAGGCAAAAGGGCCAACGTATACGCGTCAAGCTACATCCTAGATTTACTTTTCATATGGTCGGTATTTAGGTCCGGCCGGCATGCATTCCTCCGTCAATCAGCATGTCGGAAGATATCATATGGGCACTAGCATCGCTAAGCAGAAGGACGGCCGCGCCCTTGAGATTCAGACGATCGCCCGTGCATTTCATCGGACGCTTGGAATGGAAAATGTCCACCAGATCCGGCCGCTAGTCGGCAATAGACAAAGGACTTGTCTTACCCCTCCACCCTAGGAGGCGCCAGAGAGGACTCGGCAGCCTTGCATCTAGGGCGGCACGTGACTTTGTTGGTACACCTAGCAACACTCGTCAGAAATGTTAAATCCCAACGCGGTGACGTCGCCACTCCCAGCCACGTCCTCCCACGACTCGAGCTTTGATTCTTCACGCGTCTACATCTGCATCGCCAAAGGACCGAGCATGGCACCTCCCCCCAGATCGTGCGTAGCATGTCGACAAAGTAAGGTTAAGGCACGTCAACCGTCTGACGAGGAAACCTCCAGCACCCGTGGCTGATAAGCAATACGATAACAGTGCGATGGCGAGATGCCGCTGTGCTGGTCGTGTGTCCTCAAGAATAGGGACTGCCGGTATGAGCTAACACAGGAAGGAGGAAAGCCAGTCAGGTCGGTACCTTGGATCATGGGACTGGTCGGTAACTAAGAACTGCTTCTAGGTTTTCCCTCCGGGATGCTGCCAAGTTCCTCCTGGGCCGGGTTACCGAGCTGTCCTGGTACATTGCCGAGAGAGGCCTCGAAGTGCCAGCGATGACCTCGGAAGACGAGGAAACGCTATCTTTGATCCTTGGTAAGCTAGGGGTGACAAGGTCTAGCCTCGAGCGACAGCCAGGCCCTCCAGATCATCCAGAGCTGGAACGGCGTGTTCTGTCGGTAAGAGACCTTTGCGACGGCACGCCATGCGCTTCGGGACAAGCTGCTTCTCCTCCCAATGTCAGCACCCGTGCGGCAGGTCCGTCGGCTCCATCGCGCGCGGCAGGTCCGTCGATAAGAGATCTTTGCGACGGCACGCCATACCCTTCGGGACATTCTTCTCCCAATGTCAGCACCCGCGCGGCAGCTCCGTCGGCTCCATCGATGGAATCCATGGATACTCTTACAGTTGCTCAAGCAGCCAGTGTGCTTTACGATGCTCAGCATCCAGCTTGTCCTCCACCTCCGGCGTCGAGCTCGAGTTTTATTGCCGGCGGCCTGGTGGAGGACGACCTATCTGACCGCGTAGGAACACTGCAGATCCGGCCCGGTGGCCACATACGCTTCTTCGGATCGATCTCGAACTTCAATCTCTTGGATGTGGCAAGCAGCGACCTTGAGGATGTCAGGCGGACGGTCCTTAACGATGGACTTTTCCATCTCAGGCGCTTAGGTCTGGACAAACAAGTGCCACCGGCGGTAGAGGAGCATCTTGTCAATCTTTACTTTACGTGGCAGGATCCCAGCAACCACATTGTCGACCGAGACATGTACGACAATGCTCGTGTACAACGGTACGACCCCGACCACGATAGTGCATACTACTCTGAGGCTTTGAGGAACGCCATGTAAGAAAACTGCCAGTCTCTCTTCGCGTAGCCGGCTTTTCCTGACGCATTGGTTCTCTCAGCTGTTCCGTAGGTGCCGCGTTCGATTCACAACTTCATCGCGAATTCGTCACTTTCCCACGTTCCTTGGCCGAATTCTTCGCCGATCGGTCCAAAGCCCTCTTGGAGGTCGAACTCAACCAGCCTTGTGTTGCCACCGTTCAGGCCATGCTAATACTTAGTGCTCATGAAATGGCACACGGTCGCGATACTCGGGGATGGCTCTTTAGCGGTATGTGCTCTTTCAGTCCAGGCGTCAGGGTCTCGCGCTCACTCGATCAAGGCACGGCACTGCGGTTGGCTTTTGTTCTAGCCCTTCACCAGGACGTGTCAACCTACGTCGAGAAAGGCTTGGTTTCGGTAGCGGAAGTCGAGGTCCGCCGAACAGTTTTCTGGGCAGCTTGCGTCGTCGACTGGTAAGTTGAGGCACTGATTGTCAACACTTGACGCTGATACACTGCTTGTGTTGAGCAGTATCTGGAGTTTCCATCTAGGACAGCCGATGCGTGTGAATTATAAAGATGTGACCGTCACTAGGCCTGAACCCAGAATCGGTAGACCAGATCGGTGGATGCCCCACTACGTCTCCCCCGGTACACCTTCAAGCTCTTTAGTCGACGTCACCTTGGATGTCGCCAGATGCCAGATCTTGTTATTCGACATCATGATTTCATTGTCAGCTACTCTGTGCGTCTTTTCTTCTCCCGTCTCACGTTCCTAAACTATCTAACAACGAGGCACTTTCCAGATATGGTGATCTCCCGAGAACAAGACTAGCACTCCAGGAACACACCGCTCGATGTATTGACGAATTGGCTGACTGGAGAAATAACTTGCCACCAGATCTCCAGGTAGACCGCGACTTTAAAAACCTCACGTACCTGCCACATGTGTTAATGCTTCAGTGAGTCTCTTCTTGACCCGGTCGAAGATTGCTCATGATTTAACTTGTTAGCAGCATGCAATACCATCAGTGCATCATCCACGCACATCGACCATGGATGTCACCATGGATGTCGAAACGGCACATCCAGCCACGACCACACCACGGTGTTAGTCCAACCTATGCACAACAAATGTGCTTCGAGTCTGCCATTGCCGTGTCGAAGCTCTTGCGCCTGTATGAGATCCGATTTACGCTTCGACGCATGAACGTTCACGGCGTCTCCATCATCTTCTCTGCCGCCCTCATTCTCATGTTCGCGCTGGTGGTGCCAACACCGACGGGCTCGGAAGGAGATGTCCGATCCCATCTCAGCGTCTGCTTCAGGGCTCTCGACGAGCTGTCTTTGGCACGGGAGAACGCCAAGCGCACGAGAGACTTCTTGGTCCAGCTGCAACGGTACTGGGATGTGAAATCTCGATCGGGTGTCGTGCGAGACGCTCTTTCCAAGCCGAAGACGGCAGGTGACGATAGCGATAGCGTCGTGGAATTTAGTGTTGACTGGATGCTTCGCGCAGATATTCCAGACCTTTCAAAACGTGGGGGTAACTTCTTTTCTGTGCCATCGGGGGAGTTCATCTCGGGGCCGGGAGTCATGAATTAGTTTGAGTATGTGTTGTTCGAGTCAGGTGTCCTTGAGCAAAGAAATATAATATGAGAAGCTGCACGCCTCTTTCCACTTGCGTCAGCGTGCACAATAAGGAGCTTCTACCTCTCGTTTCCGATGCCCATTCAAGCGGCAATACTTGATGGCCTCCTGGACCACCCAGCACAGGCATCCAGATCGGGAGGCTCCGTTGTCTCTGCCGGTCTGGGTACACCCAACATCATGCTCCCAGTATCAGGAGCCTCTTCTAGTTCTAGGGAGTTCACCCTGGTTCCGATCTGGCGATACGCCACGGCGTACCCCAGTGCTATGGAAATTGCCGCGCTCCGTAACGGTCAATGGCAAAAGTCTTCCCAGTATCAGCCACCTCATCACACATCGTTTTATTGGCTTAGACTCGATCAATAAGGCATTCAAAAAGACTAGATTCACAGAAGACATGCAGGGGGGTTGGTAGTCAAAGCAGTCATAAATTTCCCATGAACAAGTTGCACAGCAAAGTTTATACGTCCAGTACAAGAGTCCAGTTCTATAATGTCGTTCAGCCCCAAACGCCAAGATCGACCCTACAGTAAGCGTCCGTGAGACACCCCTCAAACCGGTATATCATCCTGTCAGTCCGTGAGACGAGGACTGATAATTTATTGCGCAATATGGAAACTACCATGGGCACCTTATCTTCGTTGCCGTAGTCACCCTTTGTGACGCCCTTGAAGAATGATATACCTTAAAAGAACCATCGACAGAAGTGCTGAAATTAATACACATGCGAATATCGATGGAGGCTGGCTTGCCAGTATGGGCGCCCGCTTGGTTAGACGCAGATACAGTTACGTGCATATGGTAGGATTCATCTAGCATGCCGTTGAAGTGCTAACTGTTTACCATTATCTTAGTGATATTAATCTACTCTTGGGGACTGTTATAGGGAACTTAGTTCTTATCGCAAGATTACCTGGACCCAAGCTGCTGGCTAGGGGCGCAGCTTCTAAGGTAACACCTTCTATAGAATAGCCATCCCTTATCATACAATGTTTATATAACTATACTATATCGAACTTGGGCTAAGCCAAGTAGTTCAAGGCCTCAGTAAAGGGAAATCCTCATCCAAGTATTGCGAGCGGCAATCAGGTCCAGATCAGGCCAGATCCGTAGTGCCCCGAACTGCACCCCGGGCAGCCCCACCCGCGCCCCGAGGTGGGGCCGTTTGCGGGACTCGAATCCCATGATGCACCCGCCGACCAGTCGGGTATTACGGTATTACCCCGCGGCATCAAGTTCACCGAAATTTGGCCAGCGTCGAGTCAGATGTCATCTCATCCCCTGTGGACCAGATAAACGTTGCTTGGTTTACCTCTCAATTCCCTGAACTGAGCTCTTACGTCCTTCTCAGGAACTGTCACAATGTCGACGCGTACTGCCTGCCATCCCTGAACCCAACAAGGTACGTGGTTCGAACCACCTGGCTTGGAACCGCTGTCTCCTACTATTTGCTCTATCGGTATCATGGGAGCTGCTTAGAGCCGACAAGGTTTAGATCGGCAAGATGTTGGTTCAACTAAGATTACAAACCTGCGTCGTAGTCGTGACTGATTGACCCGATTTTCGTCATTATCTACTCTTCTAAATAAATATCACAGCATCTTCGTATTCTCAACCCGATCGGCCAGCACCAAGTTCTCATCGTCCGTTATTGTGGTGTTTTCGGGGGCACAGGATGCCAACAAGGTCATTGACGCCGGCAGCGAACCACGAACCCTGGTACAGTCATTGCCCGACCAGGAACAAAACGGGCATGGTTCAAGTCAAGGAAGCTTACAAATCACGACAGAAGATGCGGTGACGCCATACATTCTTTTGAGGAGTGCTACTTTCACTTTCAGACCGACCTGCAGTGTATCCCTAGTGCTTGTGATTTCATCCAACGACATGATACTCTTTGACACAGTCTTCAACGGCATTGTCGATATCCTTGCGCCGGTAGTTTCCCAGAATTTTGACGTCTTCTGGGTCAGGCTCGTATGAGAGAACCCTGTCACCCCCAAAAAGAGCGCCTCGAGGTAGAAGGGGGTGCTCTTCGTCCCTTGCCTGGATAGTGACATTGGTTTTCCGAACAGCCCTGAAGAACTTCTCGAAATAAGCCGCGTAAGTGAGGTTCTCATCACCAACAAGAATAGTTCTCCCAGCCACTGCCGGCCCATTCTCCAGGGCTCCCTCGATAGCCTCAGACAATGACTGTTCCGAGATGAAGTTGAATCCACCCATGGGCGCAGATTCGGGCAGCCCAAGCTTCCCTTCGGCGTATTTTACATACGCCTCGAACATTGAAACCTTCATTCCAGGCACAATACCGACAACGAATGGAGGGTCGAGGCTGCAGGCGAAGAATGTAGGCGTAGAGAGCTTCGCAACGCCCTCCCCAGCCAGGACTCGAGATCGAACATAGGTGTTCCTTTCGGCCAAGTCCGGTATAACATGCGGATAGGCGCTCCCAATATGGACGAAATGTTTGACGCCGGCAGACCGAGCGCGCTTAGCGAAGGCTGGAACGGCCACGCCATTGGCATGGATGACGTACTTGTCGACATCCTCGCCAACAGGAACATGCCGAGCATCAGCTCCAGCGGTGAACACGACGGCGTCAAAGCCGGTGAGCTGTTCCGTAGTGATGTCGTCGTGGACGTAATCTCCTTTCAGAAAGGGTAACGCCGCCAGAACTGGCACAGAATCTGGACGCTGGCGACCAGCGATGGTGACCTCGTGGCCCTTCGACTGAAGATGGATAGCGGCGTGCCCACCGATGACTCCCGCGCCGCCGAGGATGAGTACCTTCATGTTGAATAATGAATAATTAAAGGGCTAATGAATGGTGATGCGAAGTTTCCGTATACTAGAACAGCGAAAAAGGCACTTTATATGCGCCTCGACAGCATCATCCGGATGCCTCGCGGACACCGAAACCGAAACCGAACACTACAAACCCGAGTGGTGTCTTTCAAACATTCCCCCCCTGTCTTTTAGTTGCTTGCGGACTTTGCTAGCATAAAGAATCACGTTGAAACACCCCGCAGCTGACAAACTCCGCCGGAAAGCAGTCCGATAGACTCACTACCTACTTATCCATTGGTCATTGAACCGGCTGTTCGTTTTCACGGAGAGGAGGTCAAAGTGGAGTAAAAGTCCGTTTATATTACGAAGCAACACATCAGCACCGCCAAGCTCGATTAGAGCTGGGACACGACTGACTAGCTTCAAAGCCAGCGTCCTTCTGGATATGATCGGTGGCTTCCGCGACGGATACAGTGCCTTGAGGTTTAGCACCGCCTCAACTACACAGGGTAACCCAAGTACCAAGGCTTTAAACCAGACCCGACTTATTTCAGGCAAATCAGTGTGCGTCAACTTTGATGTTGCTCCTGTAGGACCGCGCTGAACTGCTTGCTTGTGGGTCTATAGCGATTATCAACTAATCTCGTATCCAATGGCCTAGAAACACATGCAACATAACAGACTAAGACATGGATTCAAACCTAAGTATTACTAACATAAGAGCTCTACCTCGGAATTCGTACCTTCGATATCACACTAAACGCCCCGCGTCTAGGGGGCACTAGGACTTGATGGTGGTGACGATAATGTCGAGTTTGCTCTGTAGCGCGGACGGCAATGCTTCACATTGAACAGAGCCTTATGTGTAGTGGTGACGAACGTCGTGGATCCTCTCCCGCTCGACGTTATAGAGCTTTATGATGGCGTATTATTTATTTCGCAGACATTAACGGTTCCCCAGCGATGTCAACCCCAGAGCAGAGAATGATGCCTCAGGGGGCAGATGAGCTTCATTCAAAACATGTACATTCGAACGGGAATCCAGGCGCTGATCGAAATGGAGCACTCATGTATATTAATTCTTCATTCCTTTGATGTTTATCGTAAAAGGGGTGGTTCTCTTCACCCTCTGCTTCATGAGAACGGCGACGCCTCCATGGTTATCAACCGAATGTATGATGTAAGCAAACCCATTCTCGTCATCTACGTCTTCCGTATCCTTATAATCAGATCTAAAGGCACATTGTGAAAAATCAATCAAATATGGCTGAAACACGCCCTGATCCATCTCCGCTACTAGGATGTTCCTAGGTTGACAGTCATGGTGCACCACTCCCGCCTTGTTGACTGCTTTTACCATGTCGATTGCATCCTCGACTATCTTCTCCCAACAGCGTGGTTGATTCGGGATTCTTGATGTCATTTCCGATAGTGAGAAGCCGTCGATGTATTCAAGTAGTATACCTGGATTTTGGAAGTAAAATGTCGGAAGATCGGCAGGTGCCGGCGGGGAGTTGTCGATAACCGATGCGATGAAGCGAGGGATATGTTTGCCTTGGAAGGCTTTCAATTGGGTGTAGGCCCGGACCTCACTGGCGTGGAATTTCCGAGTCGAATGGTAAATAATAGCTTCCTCCTCTTTAAGGTCATTCTCATCCTCATCCTCATCATCATCTTCTTCTTCTTCGTCTTCTTCTTCTTCTTCCTCTTCTCCTTCTATGTCTTCTTCGTCGGGATCATCGTCATTTTTGTCTTGGAAGCGTGCCTTTCGTACCATATCCTGGTCATGTTGGAGTTCTTCAAGACGACTCTTCGCCAAGCCAGAGCGAATAGAATCTTGCCACGCCATTTCGGCTTTCTGGTTGTATGGATGCCGCTTGCGGAATTCCCCGAAGCGCCGGTCGAATAGTTTAAGGATAGCTTTTTCGCATCCATTTGGCGTTCTTAATTGCACCTCCATCACAGGCGATACGGTGACGGAGCAAATTCGCGTAATGGTAACTTGAACCTCCTTCCCATCAGGAGTCACCAAGTCCATTGTTCGACCCACAAGGTAGGGTAATGGCATCCCGTCACTGCCGCTCGCAGCGTCCGGTGTGGTTGAGCTGAGGCAATTCAGGGCAATGTTAGCTGTATCCTATGTGTGCGCGTGTGTGTATAATACTGACCTCATTTTTAAGCATCAACTTGAAAGGTTTTCTTCAGAGACCTCTGGGACACCGGCTTTTGAGCAAGCAGATTCTTGCGGAAAGGGTTGAGGGAATCCCAAGCTCGGGTTAGAATTCCACGCCGCCTAACCCCGCATAGTGGATCGCTTGTTACTGATGGCAGAATGCTCACACCGCTCACCGGCTTTGTCGCAACGAGATTGGCCAGAAGTTTAGCGCCCGTAATTTTGAGGCTGGGGCAATATTTTCGACCTATGCTCACGTTTCAGGTAGTTCTGGGCGGCTGAGGATCGAAACCGATATTTACATAAATAGCCAGCGAATAGGAAGGAACCTTGTTTGGGTGGGTTCCGATCTTTTCTTAAAATAGCTGAATGATGACGACAGACAGAACCAAAGACGTCCCTCAATGCGTTCTCGTTGCCTTAAACTAGGTATTGGTCCATGCTACTAACTTGAGTTACAAACCTCAACAGCACTCTGAGCCGTCTTCGCAATAGAAGGTCTAACTAAAACTGGCCTTATAGAAGCATATTCATTCACTCATCCTTCTCGCGACGTTAGTGTTAGTTGATGGTGCATTGATATTCTCAGAGCATGATAGCCGCTGGGCGCCCCCCCGGCCCGTCCCAGGGTTATCCTCCTCCTTCTCGTGATGTTGGTGTTGGTTGACGCTGCGTTGATATTCTCAGAGCATAATAAACGCTAGGCGGGCCCCCCTGGCCTTGTTTCAAGCCCAATGATGAAGCCGATGTTGACCGGAGTGTCGACCGTTTAACTACCAACAGTATCCCCTACCAACCCGTAATATTGGAAGATTGCGCGTTTGCAAGTTCGATTCGTTCAAGTCGTTGTTAACTTAAAAGTATAAAATTAGAGGGTAGCCCTGTTTGTCTCCAAGTTCTTAATTATTCAAGTTACAATTGCATCTCTACGTTCTCCAACTACACCTCGAAGCGTTGGACCTTTCCCTCCTACTAGTTATCTCTATCAAACTGCCTTACACACGCTCTGCTTGTCATATTTCCTGCCTTTTCGTCGCTGTCAATATGGGCAAGTCTGGGAAAAAGCCCATCAAAGTATCTAAGAAGGGCCTCAACAATGCACTATATGTGTACTTGGAAAACGCCAATCCTGCGCATATCTCCCTGCCCGCCTGGACGAGATCTTGGAGCAACTGTCATGGGGAGACCCGATCCTCAAGTACACGAACTTTTTACATTATGGCGCGGCAAAACAGCCAGGGACATTACATGACTCGCATTGTGGACTCAGAAATCGGATACATTGAAGGCACCGAAGTGGATTGGGGTACCCGTGAGCCATCACTTTCCCGGGTTCTCAGATACTACCGCGCACTTTTTGGTATCGAGGAATACCCATCCTCCAGTAATTCCTCTGAGTCCGGCACTGGGGGTGGTGGTCGTGGCGGCGGTCGCGGCGGTAATGGCAAGGGGGGTGGGTCCGCCAGCGGCCTCAACGGCCCATATGCAGATGGATATGGTGGCTATTTCTACAATGATAGCAAAGGAAACTACTATCCCTGTGATCAAAGTGGCAAGATTATAGACGATGGAGAGGGGACAGGCCATACTGAAGCTACGTACTACCATAAGTATAGGGTGTACAGGAAGTGAGGATAGCTTTGTCGTTGACATCTTCCAGCTTTCACCTTAGGGGATCCTGAGATGTGTACTATACTGTTGTTGAGCTTTTTATAAACCTTGGAAATAAATCCACACGAAAGTAGAATGAGCAAGACCCTTTTTCATTATTCGAGCTATGAACCGGTTGCTCTACTTGATGTGAATTTTCTCATGCCTCAGCGATGAATTAGTCTTGAGTTGGTGCTCAAATGCATTACGCATCAACTTTCCGTCAATGAAACACTGTGGATTATTGTCCGGAAAGGCGTACAAGTACTTCGCTAGAAAATAATTCCCATCACGTGTCCTGTAAAGAAAGCCGCTATCAGTCACAGTGTTAGCATATTTCCGCCTCGTAGCTGAGCTCGACTTCGTCTTTCGTGTGTGGATGTTATCCTGATCTTGGTGTATTAGGCTTAGATCTCTTTAACTTCCCACTGATTCCTCCGGTGCCTCCTTGGCTTCTTCCCCAGCAAAGGTTGGAACAAACACACCTTCTGAGCGTTTTATTTCCTGTTCGTGGTTTGTAATCTGAAATGACTGTACATATGCCTCCTCCATCGTATACTTGAAGACGCGATCTGACTGTAGCAGAGGGTGTCCCAACACGTCCAATACCTAACAAGCTCACAAGAACCCTCGTTGGTACACCGAGAAGCTAATCAAGAAGCCCAGTTCAACACATCGTTGTCCCATTCCTCAAAGTACTTGTTAATATCCTCATCAGGAATGAGAACATCAACGTCAGCCTCTGGAGCCGTATCAACCTTGAGAACATTGTCGTCCAGGGGGATGTCATAGGCGGGGTTGAGCTTGTCTTGGTTAAACTCCTGGAGGTCTTCGCATTGAAGGTCACGGAACGAGGCAGCCATGATCTTCCGATACTCCGGCGGAATGCCCTTGGCGGCTAATGCTGCTTCGATCCTCTGTTGCTTGTCCTCAGAGAGTGGTCTCTTGATGTAGTCTCTGTACTCAGACATTCCAGTCGAACTCTGCGTGCTCAGAGTGTTGATGGAGGACATAGTCAGATCTTCGTGATCTAAGCCCATTATGTCAGTATAAAGACATGTGTGCGACATGATGTGGAGACAAAACAGAGTGAGACATACATGGAGATGAAGGCAAATCATGAGACGGAAAGAGGATTCGATAATATTCGAACCACTTCTCCTCGTCGCTCAACTCAGACTTTCTCTTGGTTGATCGCAAGTTGTTGACCTGTTCCAGGTTCAACCTGCCATTGATGATCTCAGTTGCTTTGATGAGACACTGTTCCTGGCGTTGGTGCTGCATCAGAAGTGCCTGCGACTCGAACCCCTCGAGACATCGAGGACAGACCAACGAGGGGTTTCTGAAGTTTTCAGGCGTATGGCAGCGGCAAATATGCTCCCTAAAATGAGTAAATCTTTGTCAACTATCGTAGTGAGTAATGAAGAAACGATCAGGCGTACTTCAACCGATGAATCTCGATCCACCCTGGCCCAAAGCATGATCGACTCAGCTGTGCCCTGTCGACGCCTGCCCTCAAGCAAGGGCAGACAAATCTGCGTGGCAGACTTGAGGTTTCTTCAAATTTGGCCCCGAGGAGCTTCTTGGCACGGCTCGTGTTGTTGCTCTCGGTTGTGCCGTCGGTGTCCGGCCGCTTCCTTTTGCCGTTGTGCTGGCTCGATGTTTTCGAGTAGACCTGTGGATTGCCAACAGTCAGCGAGGTCCTGTTGAATGTCGAAGATGACGAAGAAAGAAAAGGCGTGGTCTGTGTTCAGGTGTAAGTGAAAACGAGTAGCCAGTGGGTGACAAAGAGAGATTAGGCTGGGGTCCTGACCATTTTCAGCAGATGTTCGTGCTCAAGACACTGATCATCAGTGGAGTCCGCAAGCCAGTTCCCGTGAGCGCGAGGAAGAGCACAGTCGCAGCGAGGCGTCGAGTAGAGCTCATCGTCTTCAAGCTTTTTGTACATCTGGGCGAGTGTCTTGTAGATGTCTCGAGAAGACGATCTCTTCTGTGGATCAACAACCAACATCATCTGTTGGACCATGTCCAGCACATCACGGATGAAGTCCGTTGCGTGTGGATGATGTCGAAGCTCGCCAAAGAACTGCAAGGGTTAGAGGCGCTCTCAATTGGTAAAAACGTCACCTTGTGCTTACGTGCTTAACCCAGGGCTTCAACTCCGCGACTTGGTCCCCGCCATTGACCTCCTCCAGATGGAACCAAGCGTCAAAGCTTGGTGCATCGGATATAGTGTCCGCTCGTGCAGACGCAAGTTGATCAAGTGCACGACAGCCCCCAACCGACCACGCAATGAACTCGGAGAGCAGACAGCCAAGACTCCAGATATCATACGACGACGAGTTTTCCTGCGGTTTCAGATGCAGTTCTGGTGCTCGGTACGCAGGAGTATGTTTCGCTGGTGCCGTGTGGGTTTCCGCATCAGCCTTATGAAAAGACGCAAGGCCGAAGTCAGCGATCTTGAGAACGGAGTCTTGGTGTTGGCCAAGATGATCACCCGTATTCGCCTTGAACACCAGGATATTGGATGGTTTGATATCCCCATGGCGTCCAAACCAACGTTTGGGGCTATCGTCTTTGGTGCAATTGTGGAGCAGGGACAGTCCGTCAAGCAGCCCTAACATCTCTCTCGACATCCATAGGGAAAGGGCAGTGTTCAATATCGGGTCTGGATTCAACCGCCAGAACATGCCCAGATCGCTGTCAGCCCAGTCGAAGAGAAGATGCATCTTGCCACCTAATTTATAGGCGGAAAGGAGACGAATGATGTTCGGGTGGGCTTCACCGTTAAGAGATTGAAGCACTTCCATCTCCCGAGACCAGTTCTGATTGTCCATGCTGTGCAGCTCTTTAATGGCAAAGTAGTGAGGCCGTTTCTTAGGGACCTTCAAACAGTTAATAAGGGATCAATAGAGACGAGGTTTAATTCATTGCGAGGAAATTTTCAAACCAACTCACCGGGAAATTGCAGTACTCATCCAAAATCTGTACCCGATGGACGGTCCCAAAACTACCCGAGTTGAACCGTTCTACGCTGGTGAAGGGCAGGATGGTGTCCCTCCCAAGGTCATCGAACGGCGCTTTGGATGTGTGCGGATCAGGCCCAGAAAAGTAGTAGGGGCAGAACGCCCATCGATTCTTCAAAAAGGCGAAAAGGGTCGTTTGGTCTAGTCCAAGGTAGGGTTTGAAGAGCATGTCCGGTCTGGATTCAGATTGGATATGGGTGCTTTTGTCCATTTTCGACTGGACGGGGCGGAAGGGGAGATGGCTGTCAGAAACACCCCCAGCAATGAAGCTGGAGATGTGCTCGGCTTTTCCGATAAAAGCGAGAATGCTGCAGACCTTGAAGTATTTGTCGACGACCTGCGTCTGCAGATCAAGGTCCGGCAGGAATCCCTTCACGACATCCGCCGTGATGATTTCCTTAGCTTTGGACATTGGGAGAAAAGGCCGAGACTCATTCCCTCCAAGAACTTTGGCGGACACCATCGCGTCTCGAAGGCGTTGCTGCACCGAAATTGGCGACACAGCCTGTTGCGTCTGCGATTTGGCGAGCAGGAGGGACACTGTAGCTTCTGAAGAGGGCGGAGTAAACACCCCAGCATCTCCGAGGCATTGGCTTGCCGAAGATGACGACACGGCCGGGGGCGGAGTAAAGATCGTTGGAATTTCGTCACCTACCAAAGGGGGAACATCATCGTTGGATGCCCCGGTGTTGTTAGAAGTCCATTCTTTGAAAGTGTCCGCGTTCTGGCGACGTCGCTTATCGCCATGGTTGTCGCCAAGATCAACCATGGCAGCCATGTCGGCCAGGTTGATGTTGAAGCCGCTCGTCATTCCTAGGGAAACCTGCCCCAGGGGTTTGTTAATTCTATCATAATCCATCTGTTTGGTAGATGCGCGATGGTGGAAAATAACCCGGCTGATTTCAACTACACGTACCTTGAAGGGGACCTGAGGTCCGTCGAGCAGCTAGACACAACTTGGACGCTGTGTAAGCTAGCTGCAGTCGTAGATTTCCAAATGAGCAGACAAACGCAAACTCAGAAGGATACTGGTATCGAAATGTTTGAATCTGAGATGTGCGGGGTCTTACTTTCTTGCTTTTTTGAGTATGGCAAGCCGTCGCCTTATCGCAGCCTCATCCGAATATTCGGAGTTGTCGCGCGCGTGGTTCGCATGCGCATTTGCGCGCTACGCAAGGCGCAAAGGCGCTGCCACGTGAGCATCAGCTCTTGATACGTATCACAGCACCCAAGACAAGAGGTTGTCTAGTAATGTCACTCGTGGCCTGTATTGACTATGCCTTTTTCGTCGACATGACATATCCTCATTACGTCGCTGCAACTATACAAGAAACACTATTCTTGTGCTTTGACATGAATGTGGCGGCGTTGCGACTGCAACCGTTGACCACTTAATAAATCCGATCAAATTATTCTTGTGAATATCCTTGTTCTCGCTCATGTCGTCGTGTATGATCATTAAATTTCCTTCAGCTTCTCGGATGCGCCCTTGTTTTCGCGAGGGCTTGCTGTTCACATATTACCATTTAGCTGAGGTGGATTTTGAAGGATATCAGTGCGAGGATATTGAGCAGATTCTGTTGTATTTTGAGGCTACTTGTTGAAACCTACACAATGCCTACTATCAGCGAAGTGACGAAAATGGTGGTGACGGAGGGATCGCTTCAGAATGGCCCGTCACATCAGACTCAATCCCGACCTCAGGCTAAACTTACACACAGCTCTCGTGAAGTTCGCTAACCACAAATCCGGCTTTGTAGTAAGTAGGTATACCCGCTGTTTTGATAGCTGTAAAGCTCGCAGTCGTACTGTGATGTGACGGACAACAAGGGTTTGGAGAGTTTCGCCAATCTTGGCCCAGCTGAGGGGTGGTGTGAAGGCCTGGAGGCGAGAGCGTATCTTCTTCATCCACGAAGGCAACATAATTTGAGTCGCGAAACCCCCGTCTCTTGTGGGTGATTGAATGATGGGCGCGTGGCCTTGTTGGCAATGGAGTGCTGCTCTACCTTCGAAAGGCTATGCTTAGCTACCGGAGTTTCGGTCGAAGGACAGACACACTTAAGTACTGCAATATTCAGAAACCATACGTTACCACTTCAATCAAAGGGGTTAGGGATGCGTCACAAGGAGCTCGGATACTAAGATAGACGACAAAATACCTTTAGCCATGCCCATGCCTTTCTTGGTAGAATAGGAGGGTTAATCAGAGGATAAGGAAGCAAAACAGACACAGGGCATCGCCAATTGCAAGTTTGACCTTGCGTAAGTTATGTGGTTGTCGTATTTATTCCGTGAGATTTTCATAACGTCCAATTGTCCCGATAGATATAGGTCCGGCACTCACCTTCTTTTTCAGTGAGGTACTTGAAAAGACGACTAGTGAATCCGATCTGAATCATCATCACAGGAGTCCTGGAAAATATATTGCAACTGCCTTCAGACTAAACAGTGGCCTCTGCGCCTAAGAAATGATGAAAATCGCTGTCAACGATATTCCAAAAAGGGCATACACATACGCGCAGCCTCGCTTACCTGGGCAAACGTGAGAGAGATAACTAAAACGACCTATACTTAAGTTGCGAAAGAACAATGAACTGAAACAAAGTATAGGAGACGGCAAAACGTCAATGTATGATGTGATGAGAACAGAGGTCTTCCAACATCTAACTCTTGATCCTAACTGCCTTGACCTCTACGTCTAGGTTTTTAATGATCCCAAGCCAATACTCTTTAATACCAAACGAAAAGCGTACCTCAAAAAGCTCATTGCTATCGAGTCTCCGTATAAAGAATACGAGGATCGCTTCTAAAAACGGAGAGTTGTTAGAGTGGAGACTTAAAGGCAATAGACATGTTTTCTAATTTACAACCCTTATACAAACTTGAACATTCGGGTGAAAAGTCCATCACTAATCGAAACTCTCTGTCGCGTCAAAAAAGTCGTCATCGCTACCGCCGCCATCTTCAACGCAATCCGAACGACCCAAGGGGAAAAGCCCACTCGACTCCGACACAACGCCCGTCTCATCACTCTCAGAACTCCACTCCGAAGCTTCTCCATCCATTCCTGTGTCTTCGCAATCCTCGACAATCCTCTTATTCCTCTCATCAATCTCATCCAACAGTAATTTGAAGGCCAGATGTTCCTCTTCCCTCGGCAAAAATATCTCTGGTTTATCGTAGTATCCAGGCATCCTTGCAGTCATAGTATCTTGCGGGGTCATACCGAAACCATCCAACGCATTCGTGTCGATGCCCGAGATCTTGGCATCTCTAAGAGCCTCGATCATCTCTAGACTTCCATAGTATGCAGCCCAGTGCAATATTCCGCTTCCTTGGCTATCAATGAAGTCCGTTTTTGCTCCGTACTGCAAAAGCAGATCTAGGACGGCGAGGTTCCGAAACATCATGGCCGTTTGAAAATAAGTCATCCGTCCATATGATGGACCATTTAGATCAAGACCCCAGCGAAGGAGCAGGTTGAGTGAACGCTCCCAGTTGTGTCGCGCAGGGTTCCACCTTGGGGTGTGCCGCGCATGGCGGCTCCCCAAAAATCCATACAATGGATCCTGACAAGAGCCTTTCAACACTGCACCGCGTTCCAGCAGTAGCTCAACCATCTCAGGATTGTCGAAAGCGTGAAATATAGGGGTGCGTCCCAGTAGATTGCGGGCATTGACATTTATCCCGGCATCCAGGAGGAGTGTAGCCATTTCTGTGCAGCCTGGAGGTTCGTCCATTGCAGCCCGGTGCAGCAAGGATTGATTGCAATTTTGTTTCCAAGTAACATGGATGTCAATTCTCGGATGCGCCAGTAGTATCTTGAAAGACGCAATGTCTTGCCGCAAGACACACCAGAAGATTGGGGACAAGCCGATATCATTGGGACAGTTGATGTCCGACGGGGCCTGGGCAAGAGCGGAGGGAAGCGGGGTATGACTAACCCCCAACAACGCATCGTGAATCGGCGTTGAAACTCGCACGTCTTGTTCGTCGCTCAACTCAGAGAGCCTGCGCATGAAATCATACATCGGGTTGCCTTGGAGACTTGATGGCAGTAATTGGCTTGTCACCATGGCCAGCTTGAACGCGGATCTAGATTATCGTAAGCCACATTTTCTTGATGCCCTTACGGAGTGTATTAACGTACAATCCATTGTCGCGTTCCACATCTGGAGGTGAGCCCTGCTCAAAGACGAACCGCAAAGTTGTGGCATCGCTTCCGAGGCACATTGCGTGCTATTTGTTCCGTCAGAGTTACCAGTGACTAGGATATGAAACTTACTATGAGAAGAGTCTCCCCATTCTCGTTAATGTCGGTGGGATGTAGTGTTTTATTAGCCAGGGACTCCTGAAGCCATTTTAGATCATTGAATATAAGGGCCCTTCCCACGTCTACGGCTATATCGTCTGGTAACACCCTTCGGATACTTGCGTGTAGCGAGGCTCCGTATCCAAACACGCTGTGTCCAGCCGTCGCAAGATACACCTGTCGCGCCACCAGCCACGGTGGGAAAAGATACTGCACCTGCACGCAACTCCTGGATCTTGCTCGACACTCCGGAACATCGCAAGGTCGTGTGTCTAACAAAGGAAGACTGTTGTACTGTAAAAAGAGAGACCCAACCACGGATTGCAGCCATCTCGGTGTTTTCAACTGAGACTTGCGATGGCATTGACAGCTGCAGTATCTCGAACACATCGGTCGTAGTGAAGCTTTAAAGGCCCACGTTGACCTGCCGGGAGTGGTCTCGTCTAGAGGACTCCTCGCAGGCTCGATGTGCTGGGTTGACGTTGGCTGGACCGTAGCTCGGATCAACTGCTCGAGGTCGAGCGTTTTTGCGTGAAGCTGGCTGAGAGAAGTCTGTACCTCATCAGCACTGCTTTGGTGCATTTTAGCGAACTTGTCGCTCATTTCTCGATTCGACAGGACACCTCCATGTGTCATGGCCACTATTCGATGAATGTCTATAGTGACTCTCGTCTGCCTCGCGCTGTTGCAGAACATTAGCAATACTCCGCGGACTTAGGGCAGCTTCTCGAAACCTTTGTGTTGAAATGAGTGCATCAAAGCACAGCGACAAGTTTCCCTTTGCCGCATCCGCTTTAGCCTTCAACTGAGCAATGCTGCTTCTCTCCCGCAGCCACATCTTCTTCGAGACTCCGAGTTTCCCATTTTTCGTATTCGTTCGAGCGGTTGCCTGAAGACGGTCGCACAGTGCTTCGAGCTCCCCTACTGTCTGCCGCAAGTCATCCTCCAAGCCCGACGTTATGGCCAAGTCTGCGTTTGGCACAAGTGCGTTTGGCGTCTCGGACTGCAACTCTTGCAGCGCGCTCGTGACTTGTCCCAGGACAGCTTGAAGGGTCGAGAGCTCGTTGGTCAAGTAACAGAACTCGTCGGGGATGTGTCCCAGGGATCGGAGGAAGTGGACGCCCTTGCCAACCGCCGCAGTGGCTTGCACCAGCGCGATGATGCTGGCTGTGATTGAGAGGGGATCCATCGTCGAAGAGGGTTCGAGGGTACGAGGGTTCGACGTCCGAGGTGATGGTGACGCAAGATACGTGATGGTAGAGGTATTGAAGAGTGCAAATGGAAATGGGGGAGTCCTCTCGTTTCCCAAGAAGAAGAGAGCCACCAGGACGCCTCGAAGTCAGCCTGACGGTAGTCTGAGCCACTGTGAGGGTTACACGACCGTCAATCGATGGCTCAGGCGATGGAACAATGAGGCTCGTCGATTGGGTGCCTTAAAACATTTCACCGTCGCTGACTGGTTGCCTTGTTTGATGTCTGCCGGCTCATGCACTGCCAACACTGCCTCACCTACAATACACCTCCTCGGGGATTGGATGACAAACGTTGGTGCGATTTCATGGGGTGGCTACCATCCTCATTGGCAAAAAAAGAAGAGCGTGTGCCCTCTCAGCCTCTATTTGCGCTGGTCGATCCGTATTTAACGTTGTAACCCTGGTGTAATCGCGACCGGCGATAAAGCTTGGCGTTACATGCACCACAGCGTAAGCATCAAGCAAGTTCCAGATTCTTAATACTACTCATAATATATATATTCAAGTGACTAGCAACCAACGCAAGTCTATCCTTATGTCTGGGTATCAAAGCCTCGGCCCAGGTTTCGTCCGCTCCCAACCCCCCTCACGCAAACTCATCCAGCCCATATTCCGCATCCATATCCGGGTTATCATCATCCTCGAATCCGCCCTCATACTCGCCACCGCCGCCTCCAAACTCCTCCCCATCTCCCTCGCCGTAGTTCTCCGTTTCGTCGAACTCCTCTTCCTCCTCTACGGGAGCTTCCCCGCCGTCGCCAGCAACACTTTCGTCCGGTGCGTCGTTCGCTTCGCCGGCTCCAAAGGTACTGCCCGCCACGCTCGTCTTCCTGCTCGTCGCTTCGGATCCGGGACCGCCGACATTGGGCATGTCAAAAATATTGCGGATGGCGTCGTAGTTGATCCTTTTGGACCATGCTCGGTCCTTGGCCACGTTGATGGCCGCCTCGGCGGCTGAGCTGGCAGGACTCGTTTGTCCTTCGCCCATCCTGGCTCGCTTGCGTCTCTTTCGCGTCTGTTTTGGCCGTTCCGCTTCAATCTTCTTCCGAAACACCTTTTCCTGGTGCTTCCGTAACCACTCCTTATTCTGATTCACCCAAATCATCTCCTTGATCTGGGCCTCCTCCGGCGACAGTAGGCAATTCATGACCTCGAGATCGTCGGCAAACTCATCCTCCGTCACATCCGCAGCCATTGACACCTCTTTTTGAGGCCGTTGCTGTAGAGCCCAGACGGTGTGAATCTGCGCGCGCTGTTCGGCATTCGAGTAGGCCATGGCGTGCTCGTACGTCAACGGATCATTGAAGATTTCCTCAATCACGCCCTCCAACTCCTGTTCGTCTTGCTCCCATTCTTCGTTGATGGGCAGTGAGGGCTTGTCGGACTTCTTCCCGTTCCCGCGTTGCCTGGCATCCTGCTCGGCATCCTCATCCATCGCATCGCCAAACTCTTCCACGAGGGTGTCCAATGTTTCCACATTGTTCTCCTCTCCCTCCTCTCCCTCCTCTCCCTCCCCCGTATTCGCATTAAGTTTGTTGACAAGCGAGGGATTTTCGGCAATCTGCGATGGTAAAGGTGGAATGATGAATCCGTCGTCGTCGCGCCGATATTCCACGATTGGAGCTTTGGTGAGATCGGCCCCTCCCCGAGGTTGAGCTTTGGCAGCCGCAGACCTTGCCGCCTCTCCATCCGCCTCGTCTCCCGCTGTAATTTCTGGCCTCTTTCGTTTCCGACCATTGCTCTCCGCCATCTGCTTATACTCCTCCGTCTGCCTGTAGAATGAGGGCGGGTCGTGCGAGCTCTCCAGGAAGTCCTGCTTCAGAAAGTCTTCGACCGACATGCGACTAGATTCGGTGAATTTGAACTCTTGCAGACGACTCTGGATGGTGTGATTGGTGACTTTGACGATGTAGACGACTTCGCGGACGGTTCTTCGAAAGTTGTGCATACGCGCTGCCATGAGCAGGCAAGCACCGCAAATACCCGAGGGGCGACGGCCCATAACCATCCAATCTCGACTCATGCGCTTGACGAGGCGAACAGCATCCTCGGCGACCTTTGCGGTCTCTTGGTGAAACTCCATTTTGGTTGCGAACCGCCAGATGAGATCCTCAGGATAAACAGGAATCAAGCCGTCGTTACCGATTGGGACAACCTCGTTGAGCTTCTTGAAGATGCGCCCAAGCTTGAAGACGTTAAGCTGGACCAAATCAGCCAGGTCAATGAGCATGAGCTTACAAGGCGGTTCCGCTCTGCACGCAGCATAGAGACACACGGCGGCGACACTGGTCAGCGTGCGGCCCTGGATGAAGTTTGCGCTCGATGCCAACTTGAAGACCTGCGTTCCGGCAGTCACCAAGCTGTCGCTGACGTTGAGCTGTTGGGCATAACCCTGCATCAAGCTCTTGGCCTCCCGAATGCTCTTCTCCCTGTCATCCGATCCACCCACTCGTCTGAAAGCTGGGCCCATACTCCGAACACCAGCCTGGTCGGCGCCGATGTAAGAACCCTGGACCATAGCCGCACCCGAGGACGTCTCTCCGAACTGGACCTCTGAAACAATGTTGCTGTCGTCCGCAATGCGACCACAAGTCTGACAGGTGCCATCGACGACATTGGGCTTTGGACACGCCTTATTGGGGCACTGTGGGCGAGAGGGATGGGCGAGCGAGGCATTCCGGTTGATAGCAGTGCGGGCGATGTTGGCCTGGGCCGTGGCGGCGGCTCTTCGTTCTTCGCGTTCGCGCATGGCTCGGACGGGATTCGGTTTTGAGAATCGAGGTTTCGCTACGGGACGCTGGCCGGTCGGGCCCGTCTTGGGCGGGGTAAGGAATGAAGACATGGCGAGGGATCAAGGACGGAAACGATGGTTGAGCGAGGGAGGTGTGTTGGCGAGAGCGAGGCAGAGGATTCGGAAGATGCGCAAAGTCGACGGCATTCGGGATTTGGGTGGTTGTAGCGGTTTTCCTTTCCACCACTACAATTCTCTCCTCCCCCAGACCGTCAAACGGCCAGCTCAAGTCAGATGGCAGCAGTTTCTAGCGGAAAAGAAAGCAAGAAAAAAGTGAGAAAAAAGTGAAGCGTTGACGAGCCCGCGTTGTGCGATGTAAGTGGACGCGTCTCGCGAGAGATACTGGTCGAGAAAATTGGTGAGCCGAGTCTGCGGCGGGGTTTTTCTGCGTCGGTGGTTTTGTCGAGCGATGGTCGAGTGGGGAAGCGTGACGGCTCGCTTATAAGGCTGCCGCGGACTTCTGAGTCATGTGCCGAGTCAGCGATGGTTCGAATACAGGTGGGAGACGATTTTTGGAGTGCGGCCTGAAACCCACGGAGGTGTGTTCCTCGCTTCTCCGACGACGAGTGAGCGTTGACGGAGTGTGCAAAAATTCCAAAAGGTTGTTCTCGAGACGATGGCATCAAGGGACCCTTTTGCCCGCGTATTTTTGGTGGTTGGTGACGAAGGGCAGAGCGACCCGAGGTTTACCCGGTCTGCCGACTTTGTCCTCCAAATTGGCGGGGTCGAACTGCACCCGGATTGGGAAGCGCTCGTGTTATTGCTGTCGATTGTGCTCATCACGAAGCCTCAGTATTGTTACTTCGCAGGCATTGCACTCCCATGTACTATTGCACGACACATCCCCAGCCAATGAAACCGCACACATGTGAAGTTCGTGACTCAATGCCCACCCCACGCACACCGTGAACTTTTGCACCCCGCGGCACCTCGGCCCCATGTTCCGGCACGCATATACATCGCACATACTTCGGCTCGTCAGCCTTCCCGCATCACAGGATTTCTCCTTCTCTCCTGCACTGCGAAAATAGTGGGAACAAAGACAAAGGGTCTCACGCATCTGGGCCGAGTCACGGCGGGGGACTGGTCCAATTACGTCAGAAGTTGTTGGTTCCCCCCCGCGGTTGGAACACGAGTGATTAGGAATCATGTTGGAGGTTGAGTGGCTGATGGACATAAAGGGCAGATGGATTCCGTCCCGGGATACACATGTTGATACTTTAAACACACTACCTTACTAAACACTCAATATGGCATCCTCTTTCACCCTCGCCGCCGGTCCAGACACTGACATCTGGAAGAAGCCTCCCTCCTGGGACGTCTTCTCAGGTACGAACCACTCCCTCACCTCATTCTCTACTACATCTCACCCTCACCCCTCACTCTCGTCTTACACCTAATAAGCACCAACCAACTAACCCTCCCAGCCCCGTTCCGCGTCCACTCCTCCGGCCCAGCAACCACCTTCACATCCACATCCGTAACCTTCACCACCACCTACGCGCAGCAATACGACCAAGCCGGCATCCTGCTAACCCTCACGCACGCCTCCGCCGGCCGCAAGTGGATCAAGGCCGGCATCGAGTTCTACAACGGCACCGCGCGCCTGTCCGTCGTGGCCTGCGACGCCTGGGCCGACTGGAGCGTGGGCTCCGCCGCCGGCGCCGAGGACATCGTGGCCGGCGCCAGGAGCGTCACCGTCGCCGTCGAGAAGGATACGAGCGACTTGGGCAGCTCGTTGTGGGTGTATGTCGTTGATGGCGAGACCAAGACCCCGCTGAGGGAGATTTGCTGGGTGTATGGACAGGATGGTGGGGAGGGGTGGGAGCTGGAGGTGAGTGCCCTGGTGGCACGACCTGGCAAGGAAATCGATGGCGAGTTGGAGGTCAAGTTCAAGGACTTTGATGTCAAGTGGACGAAGTAGTTAGTCAATTACTCCCATCAGCCATCATGCCGTAGCTACAAGATTGCTTCTTCAACATCACATCACATCACATCATACAAAACAGAACCAAAGTGAGGCGGCCGGATTTCTCATTACCTCGACCCTGACGGAGCTCACGCCAGGGAGGATCGCTCTGCGACCCTTGACTACCTAGGTATGGATATCAATCATCAAGATCGTAACATCATTGTCGGCGAAACCATTCGCCCCCGAGACCATGCAGGGTCCATCTTCGCATCTTCCAACTCATACGTCCTCCACCCTTACAAAGGAAAAGAGTTAAACGAGTGTTGCCAGGAGATGTGATTGTTTTGTTTTTGTGTGTTTTTTTGTCAGGCAGTACACCCCGAGAGACGGAGGCACACGAGCCCATCCGGTGGGACCCGTGCGATAGTATCCTCGCCTCTCTGCTTGGGGCGCTGCCTGTTGTTCCGAATGGAGAGGTTCCCTTTTGCCGTTCCAGTGGTCTATGCATCATGAAAATAACGCCCAACCGTTCCGTGAAAGCAAATCCAAACAGTTGACTCCATGCGGTAACACTTTTTTTCTTTTCTTCTGAGGTGGGCAAAACATTGGCTCGTCAATCAATCTTGGCCGTTTTGCGTTGCGGGTAAAAAGCAGTAAAGCAGACAGCAGTTGTCCATTCCAATTTTTTTTCCCTTCTGTTGTTGAAAATCTATGCAAAGCAAGATCCAGTGCCCTGTAGATTTAACGCCAGACAAGAAAATATGTCCAAAAATGCAGTGTAAAAATGGGTATCAATGCGGAGTTGTAAAATGACGAGGCAGAACTGGCAAAACGCCCAGGACATACCAAAAACACAAAAAGTAGAGCGGAGGACGATGGCTCATGCGGCGGATTAGATCCTCCCAGCTCGTGTACTCATCAAAGATTCGGTCGGCCAACCTCTGGAGAAGTGGAGAAGTCGTCAAAACAAACTAAACTCCCAAATGGAGACTTTCAATCTGATGAGGGAGCGTGAAAAGCAAACCAACGCCCGCTGAATTCCAAAGTTCCTATGGTGTCGCTTTTTTTTGTGTTTTTTGTTTTCGATGTGTCTGGTGTGCTTGGTTCCACACTCGTCCTCCGGCCATGAAGCACCCTCTGGGTGTCTTACACGCGCTTCTGGAGGCCTGAGAGTAGTTTCGTGCAGTGGCGGCCCAGCCTTTCAGACAGTCTTCGGGGTGCGAGCGTTGCTCACGTCGATGACGTCGTCCAGGTGGTTGCACATGGCCACAAACAGGTCGAAGAACAGCTTGCTGCCACCCGCCTCCATCTCAGCCTGCATGGTCCCGCTCCGCTTGAACGTCTTGCGGCAGCGGATGATCAGGGCGAGATAGTGAGCGCGCAGGCGGCTGTCCGAGTCGGGGGTGTGGGCGTAGGCGTACTGGGCGGACCGCAGGATGGTGGCAACGTCGATGCCGGCCTGCAGTCCCTGCTTGCGCAGGGCCAGACGCTTGAGCTCCTCGAGGCCGTATCGGTCCGCAGCGCAGTAGATGACTGTGTCGCGGAGGATGGCGGCGTTGACGCTAGACAGGAATACGGTGGCCTCGGAGCCGGAGCCAGGGCCGGAGCCCGGGGTAGCACCGGTGCCTGCGCGGCCACCTCCGTTTTCGAGGTTGGGGGAGGCGTGAGGCGTTCGCGCTTGGTCCTCGAGCTCCCAAGAGTTGCGGTTGCGGTTGTGCAACAATCGCGGGTAGTAGTCACCCTTGTAGAGGTACTCGAGGAGGGCGGAGAAGGCCTCGGGTTCTTCGTCGGGGAGGGAGATCCTCCTGCTCTGCGCATCGCGGTAGCCACTCCGCAGGGCGGCCTCGAAGAAGGGCGACTGGCGGAGGACGTCCTCGTGCGCTGCAAAGAGACGGCCGTCGCGACCCACGGTCAGGGTGACGATGGGCGAGGGCGAGGGCGCCGTGGCCGTCGCGGAGGCGGCGGCGGCGGCGGGGTGAGCGGCGGGGTGAGCGGCGGACTTCTTGGGGGGGTTGGGTTTGGTCGAGTCCTGCTCAGTGAGCGATCTCTGCAGTTTCGACAGCTTCGTGTGATCCCGGACGGAGCCCGATCTCTTTAGTCGAGTAGCCTTGTCGACGCGGCTCTGCGTCTGATCCTGGGACCGGAACGAGCGCTTGAACATGGCTGCGGTTTGGGGGAGGGTTGGCGGGGTGGCGGGGTTGTAGGTGTGACTAGAGAGTGAACTCGTTGCTGGGGTTTCAAGATGGGAGTGAATGTTCGAGAGGATAAAGACAGCCGAGACAGGTAGCAGGTCGGCGGCGAGTCGTTTATATAGGTATCTCGAGGGGGTGTAGGCTCCCAAGTTGAACGGCTTGTCTAGAGAGCGACGAAAAGAGCGAAGAGAGGAAAAGAGGTGGGGAGAATCGGGGGGGGGGGGGGGGGGGAAGGTCGGGGGAAAGAGAGTGTGAGTGAGAGAGCGACGCACAAAAGATTGACAAGGGGTCCGGGCGGAAGAAGATGCCTCTGGCAAGACAAGATCCTCGTGATAGCTTTGCGACCCTTTTTTGGTTGTGTGTGGGGGAAAGGAAGAGAAGGCCGGAGACGTCAGCGGAGGGTGTGGGATATTTGTACGGCCTCAGCATCCACCCGGCCGCGCAACGGGGGGTTCCCATTCGCCGGCGCGACGGGCCCAGCCATTCAGATTTGAGATCTGGCACGGGCTGAGAAACAAGGCACTCGGTATTTTGGACGAGGCACACCCCCAGACAGCCCTGGGAAGACGATGATACCATGATACCGTAGTGTGTTCGTAGTACGGCGAGTGTACGCCTCCCTCCACCACGTCAGTACGCAGAGCAAGGTACTGCCAGGTACAGCCCGCACCAGGCGAATCGCAGACGGTCGGGTACCTTATTTTAGGCCTCCTAGCCAGGATTCTCGGCGGGGGAGCACGGGAATGGGCTACCTTGAAACTGATGAGGCACCCGTACATATTCTCCGTGACCGTTACTCGAACAAGACAACGCCCGAGACACGCCCTGGGTTGCGGCCTCACTCCTCAGGAGAAAACCCGAGGCGTGACCTCGACTGACCGAACAACACACCTCCCCTCTAATTACCGCAGGACCAGCAATGCGCTGTCAACTCCATCGACATCCGCCATCGCACGTGAGCGACTCACCATGCGCCAATTCGTCCACCGTCGACTGTCCAGTCCGGAGAATCAAGGCCGCACGCGCTGGACGGTGCTTTCCCCTCTCTCCCGTCAGTTCCTGAGGCCTGCAGATGGATGCCCAATGCCAGCCATGTCCACGCAACGCGACCGCCGTCGAGTCCAACCGTCCAATTTCCAACGTCCAACTGTCCAAGTATCGGTCCAACGTTCGACCGTCGCCTCAACTTGTACTCAGACGTGCAGAGTGACTTCACTCCCTCCGTCCTTCCCCTCACTTCAGCGGCCGTCCGACTCACGGCGACAACCACTCACATCCTCTCGATGCTGTGTCACCGTCTCACCGACTGCACGCCCAATCGACTGCGCCTCGACATAGCACCCAGCCGCCAGCCCATTTGCATCTCCCAACTGCTCTCTCCCACTTGAATGGCCACAGCGTTACGTCCCTCTCTGCAGGAAAGCCAAAGTGCGAGCCCAAGATGGTGTCCTGCCTCACAGAAATCTTGGGGAATCGCCACGCATCTGCACCCGGATCTTGCTGTCATGGCTGTCTCGCTCACTGATCAAGCCCAGATCTGCTTGATCCGTGCCGAGACATGTCTGCGAATTATCCTCTGTCCGACGCTCGCTAAAGCACCGCCAAGCACTAACGCGACCTTAAATTTTGTAGTGGACGAACCCCTCCTTTGTGTAAGTGCGTGATGCCGACGCCGTGAATGAACCATCTGTCGGTCCCGAACCTGTCCCGAAACTGTCCCGCTCGCTCGCCGTCGTGCCGGAATCGCCGTTGTCTTTCTCGGCTCCGGCGGACTCCGTCGCAAATGAGGAGATAGAGGCCGAAACGCGTCCCCAACAGTTTTTGTCCAAGATTAGATCGCGAAAGGGTTGAGGGCGATGCCTAACACCAAAGCCTCCAAACACTTGGGACGAAACGACGTCAGCCCCGATTACGCACCTCACATCCGTACCGCCGGCGACAACATGCAAAGAAGATTCTGGAAACCCGGAACCTCAGGGGAAGCGGTGTCAAATTCCCATTAATCCAGCAATTCATAACTCGCAGTGCACAATCTAGGTCAAGTGATCGATCTCTATGCCCGACAGAGCCCAAGCCCCTGCCAATGGCCACCCAACATCCTTCCACTCTCACCTCCATCTCCACCTATGTCCTCATTTCAATCGACAACTCATTCTTTTCCGACACCTTGAAACGGACAAGGGCCTTCTCGTACGTGTTGGCGCCCATTTCAAGAATCCAGTGCCTCATGGACCGCGGCAACGGCACGCGCCTCCGACAGCGACCTCGTGAGACCCTCGCGGATACCGACAATTCCTTGCATCAGGATGTACACTGTTCCGACATTAGAAACCATCGGGGCCAATCTCGAACGCCACTTACTAATGGGTGCCAAAAGAACAAATCCGATGCAGTAGGCTGTCACCGCTTCTTGGGAACCGACTAAGCTCTCATCGAGCCAGAAAAATGGGTACCAGTCGGTGATGAGGGTGCCAATGGCAGCCCAACCAAGATAGATGCCAGCGAGGAAGATAAGCCCGAAGATGTGAGATACGATTGCCTAATCGATGTCAGTAGCCAGTCATTGTTAGGATATTAGCAACTCACAATGGGACGCTTGATGCTGTTGAGCCAGAAGATCTCTGTAACCATGATGGCCGACGTGAGCCCATACAAAGCGAGAATGACAAATGCGTTGAACCACCCCTCCCCGAACAAGTCACTGACTGTGAGTGGGTTAGCCAATGTGATAGCTCGGGCTTAGAAGAGGCCTACATGGAGCTCTGGGGACTTCCATCGCCGTGTCGGACCACAGTAACTCGGCCCCAAACGCAGGCGTGGGCTGAGGCTCGGGTGCGTCGCCATCATCATTCTGGCGAGTGATGAACCAGTAGATGGTCGAGTTCATAAAAGCGGCAACGACAGTGGCGGTATAAAACATGGTAAAGTAGAACTGCTTTCGAAGGCTGCCCATGTTGCGAGGAAGGGACATGGCGGATATGATCGAACCCTCGATTCCACCGATGTAGTCATCTCGATGAGGGTAGTACAGGTGAGTGAACGTCCAGGACTTTGCGGAACATGGTCAGATCGGCCAATTCGAGGATGCTAGGTGTAGGAAGAACTCACAAAGGCTATGAGGTGGTAGAGAAACACCAAGAAGAAGCAGATGATAGAGTAGTCAAAAATGAGTCGCCAATTGGTGTAGTCGGATTCTTCGTTAAGCTTATAGTGGGCGACCATGGCGCCGGTGCCCACGATGAAGGCAAGCATGATACCGCGAAGGACGACAAGGACATTTTGGGGGATGAAGCTCCATGGCGAATGGCTGGCTCGCAAGAAGGCAGGCTGTCGAGATTGTGTCGTCAGTAACATGACACGAGGCATTCAGGAGGTAGAAGCTCACATGATCCTGGAGGAAGTTTGGGCCGGGAAGACCGTCGATGGCCGTGAGCAGCGGAGCGGTATCCATTCGGACAGCTGAAAGAGAGCAAAGCAACGATGGATTCAAGGATGAGAAGTAAGGCTGATGGTGGACTCAAAGAGGACGAGGGCAGACGATAAGTGATGCTGAAGACAGAGGAGAGAAGGGGATGATGGTGCCGAGCTCGAGACGAGGCAAGCTGGCAAGCGACTGTGGCGAGACAAGCGACGATGGAGGTGGAGGAAAAGAATGAAGCACGTCGTAGAGAGAGAAGATGGAGGACGTGAGTGCAATTCTAGATGGGCTGGAGCGTTGAGCGCCCAGGAGCAAAAACGGAAAGCGCCCATTTGAGTGTTTGTGAGGCAGGAGAACTCAGGTGGTGAGAATTTCTTCAAGGCAGGAAGAGTAAGTACCATCAGCCAAGTTTAGCCCGGCAGTCAGTGATTCAGACTGATTTCCGTGCAATAAACACCGGATGCATCGACAGCAATCCATAAGAACAGAGTGAAAGTGTCGAATTAATTCATTGAATCGTCCCAGATTGATATCTTACAGTCCTTCATCGCCTCTACCCTCAGTCCTTCTTCGGGCTACTAGCAGCACCCTCCCGCACCATGCCCTGACACCCGGTAATCTTCCCAGCAACCTCCTCGGCCTTGCCGTATCCCTGGCCCTCGTCTCGCTGCTCCCCGACCTTCTTCAGCGCGGCGAGTCCTGCCGCCTTGTCTTGCTCGCCGGATGCCTTCCACGCGTGGGAGTTGGTCAGGACGCCGACGGTGGCCTAGAAGGAAACGGCAGGTCAGAACGGGTGCTGGACGGACCCGGGAAAGCAGGAACTTACTTCTGCGGCGCCTTTGACATATTGGTAGTGGCTTCCTATGAGGCCGGGCTGCGAGGTGCCTTGCTGCTGCTCTTGGCTGGTGTTGCTGGTGTTGTTCTCGGCCATAGTGACGGTGTAAGTGGAGTGAAGTGAAGTGCTTTCCTGGTGTTGACTGCTGAGTATTGAGCAAGTGTCAATTGGATGAGGAGAAAGGACAAGGGGGGTAAGTACTGGCAACTCTGTGTCTTAAATACATGTACGTCCGCTCAAATGAGCCGATGACATCGATCTCGTCCTCATGTTGGCGTTAATGACATCACCCACTTCCCCATGATTCACGCTGCCCCTCCACACTTCCCCCAAGCAGCTCGAGGATGATGTGGCTGCGGGTGTGGGGCACGGACCACAAGCCACAAGCCACAGCACAGCTCCACGCCACAAGCAAGCCACACTTGCAAGCATGTGGTCGTTCGGCAGAGCCACCATGTCCAGTTCTCGACATCACCAAGCTCGAGCTCCAGCCGTCATCGTTGCTGCGCCCAACTTTCCCTCCACCACAACCGCTCCGCACCAACCGTCGCCATGATCTCAGGCCTCCAGAACCCGCGGCAGGCGGCTGCGCAGCTCATGAACTTTGCGCTGATCCTGTCGACGGCCTTTATGGTATGTCCGCTCCTTGCTCCTTGCCAGACTCTTGTGGCCGTATCTGGGCTCCCCCATCAGGTTACTAACTTGTCCTCGCAGATGTGGAAAGGCCTCTCCGTCATCACCGACTCGCCGTCCCCGATCGTCGTCGTCCTCTCCGGCTCGATGGAACCCGCATTTCAGCGCGGCGACCTGCTCTTCCTGTGGAACCGAAACGTGCTGAGCGAGACGCAAGTGGGCGAGGTGGTGGTCTACGAGGTGCGGGACAAGGACATTCCCATTGTCCACCGAATTGTTCGCAAGTTCGGCAGCGGGTCAGATATCCCAGTTTCTACACGGCTTGAGGAGCGAAGCTAACACGTGGTGGACATGTAGAGAGAAGGCTCAGCTCCTGACCAAGGGCGACAACAACCTTTCCGACGACACGGAGCTATACGCCAGAGGGCAGGACTTTCTGGTGCGCAAGGACATCATCGGCAGCGTCGTGGGGTTCCTGCCCTTTGTTGGATACGTGACCATTCTGCTATCAGAGCACCCGTGGCTCAAGACGGTGATGCTGGGTCTGATGGGTTTGTTGGTGGTACTACAACGAGAATAGACTTGGGGTTTGATAGACGAGAGCGAGCGATGTGGAGGACAGAATCTATACCATAGTCACGGAATTGGATTTGATACCCATTGACGATCTGGCTCTCACGGTAGAAGTGACCGTGCCAAGAGCTGTCCCTGGTACGTTGGGACCAAAAGCCGAAAGACCACCGGCGGCTCTGGTACCTACTCCCCGGTATGCAGGCGCCGATCGGGTCGGACGAAGCCGAGAGGGAGCCCGGACGAGAAGCGAGCAGGACGCTTCCTCTTTTAGCTCAGTGCCGATCACTGCCAGAAGGACATTGGATGATTCGTTCCATGGTGAACTAATTGACAGTCGGCCGCCGTGAAGGAACGCCAAAGCTGATGGGCGGTCGCGCCAGTTCAAGTGCAGCAGTTTGAGTGGAGGTGTTTCACATGAAGCACGCATTTAAAGGCCACAGCCAACGGAGAAGAATGTGAATTTTATACAACATACTCACAAAGCCCTCCCAGCATGCCCTTAACATCTCTTCCATCCGCGCAATATTCGTAAACATGGCCCACAAGGCTGCCTCGCCCATCCCCCTTATTCCCTGAACAGAAGTCCCCGGAACCAGGGTCCATCTTAGCGCCCAGGGGAACGGCCCAATAGCAAGCCACGACTAACACAAAAAGAGGCCTGGTTGTGAATCCTTCAGACGGCCGCCCCTCGCTTAATTAGCAGCAGGACATCGCGAAACGGAACTTGTGGCGTGGGCATGAAGATAATTTCCTTCTCTTTTCATTCTTTCTTTCTTGGGTTGGGAAGAGGCATTCGCTCGTTTGTGTTCTTTTCTTCGTTCGGTTTTGTCTGGTTCTTGTGGCGCGGGACTCACATTCGCTTTCAACACCACGACGGTCCATCGTCGGCTTCAATTTGCCCGTCATGGCGTTTCACGCGGGCGTATCGACTCCCACACCGACGCCGCCTCCTCTAACGCAACAACTACTACAACCCGCCGGTGACCAGCAGCAACAACAGCAAGGCCAGTTCCAGCCCGCGCATTTCCAGCAATACCCTCGATCCTACGGCCAACCCTTCCAGCCATACGATGCGAATCAACAGCAGCAGCAGTTCCAGCAACAGCAGCAGCAGTTCCAGCAGCAATACCAACAACAGCAGCAAGTCCCCGTCTACGTCGCCAACGCCCTCAAGGCCTGGGTCTACACCAAGCTGGCCATGCACGCCGCCGACATCATCTGCTGCATCTGCGCCATCGCCCTGGCCTTCAGCATCAACAGCGACAACGAGAGCCGCTACGTGTTTATCCTGTGCACGCCCATTGTGCGTCCCCCCAGATCCCCCCGCGGTATATATCCTCTGACTTTCTGCAGTTCTTCTTCGCCCTCATCTGGGACGCCGCCGAGATCATCACCTGGCTCTCCCGCAAGCGCGTCGCCGGCATCCACCCCGGCGCGCACGTCGGCGTGTCGCTCATCGTCTGGCTCGGCGCCGCCATCGTCAGCGGCATCCAGTCGGCCTTTGTCGGGTACGTGGTGCACGGCGGCAGCGACACGTGCTGGGACGCGGACGACCAGGACTACGTCGACTGCGGCTCGCCCTACGGCGCCAGCGCCGCGCGCTTCACCGCCGCCGCCGTCTTCGCCGGGCTGGTCTTCCTGCTGCACTTCACGCTGTTCGTCGGCGCCTGCGTCGACACCGCCAAGCGCAACGCCGCGAGACGTCGGGTCATGGTCGTCGGGCCGCCGTACTGGGGAGGGCCGATGGCTCAGGGATGGCAGCCGATGCCGCAGTACTATCCGCAGCATCAGCCTCCGCAGAGCCCGGGGCTGCAGAACATGATGAACCCGGAGCAGCAGCACATGATGGCTCCCGGGCAGCAGGACCAGAGCATCCCGCTGCAAGATAGGAGTCAGGGTGTGGAGCAGACCGGATATGGCAAGGAAGGGCAGTCGAGCACGCAGCCGGCCAACAGGGGGGTCACCGAGTACTATAGCCCGGCCGAGACGAGGACTTGAGACAGTAATTCGTCATTATTAGGGAGCGTTGATCGTCAGACATTAAATGGGGTTTATGTCATCATAGATGCAGATAAAGGGGGAGTGCGCTTACACCGAGACAAGTACCTGGCATATCCACATCAACTCATAATTCAACAGAATCAATTATAGATACCCAGCATATATATCCACAAACATTACACGAATGGGTATACTCCAAGCCAACCGAACCCGCCCACCTGCCATACCATGGTCTATCGCAACATCATAAAAGAGCCGAACCGCAACACAAACCCTCTACTCTACTCGACGTCCTGGTGCTCCTCCCACCGCCGCGTCCCCAGCTTGCGCATCTTCTTGGGACTCCCCGACCCGCCGCCGCTCGCCGCCCGCGCCGTGCTCTCGCCGCTGACGCGCATGCGCTCCAGCTTGCGGCCCAGGTTCGACACGCCCTCGGCCGTCGCCGGCTTGGACCCCGACGGCGGCGCAAAGTCGTCGCGCTCCTCCAGCGGACGCCGCTTTGTCGGGCTGCGGGACGCCAGCTCGCGCTTCAGGATGCCGTTCTCGCGGCGCAGGCGCTCGACCTCGTCCTCGAGATCCTCGATCAGGACGTTCTCCTTGTCGTAGTCGCCGTCGTCTTCGCCGTGCGCCAGGCCGCGCTCGAGAACCTCGACCTTGCGGTCCCAGTGCTCGTCGTTGCGTTCTTGCTCTAGAGCCATCGACGCCTTCCAGCGCGCCATCTCCATACTCAAGCGCTGCTCAAACTCGGCGGCGCAGTCCTCGCGGATAGCCGCCTCGAGATCCAGCATCTTGTCCTCCATGGTCAACAGGTGCGCCTCGGCGGATACACGCGCATCCGACTGCTGGTCCACCTCGACGCGCAGCTGATCGACCTCGTCACTAAGGCGGGCGATTTCCAGCGCGGCAATCTCCATCGTGGTGCGCTCGTCGGAGCTCATGGGAGGGGTGTAGTTCCTATACGAGCCCGATCCCGGCGGCATAAACGGCCGCGTGTGCTGGTGCGACGGGCTGGGCGACCGGTTGCTGGCCATGGGCGGCGGGTGTGCGAGGATCGTGGTGGTGATGGAAGGGATCCGCGGCACCGTGACCTCGCGGGCCAAGGCGCTGTATCGCAGGATCTGCGACGTGGCGTTGAAGTCGCCTCGGGGGTCGGCCGTGACGATCATGACGCCTCTCTGCGGGTTGCGCCGGGGCGCGTGAGGATGCGCTGTGTTGGAGGACGAAGGGAAGGAGTTGGAGAAGAGGAGTTCAGTGAGCTTGCACTGTCGGTAAGGCACAATATTGGGCTGGGACATGTTAGCACGCGCTCACAGGCAACGTCAAGATCGGGAAGACACTCACCTTGCTGGAGTTGCCCACTTCGCTCTGCGTCTGAAGACACTGGCCGAGGTACATCAGACTCTCGTTGATCTTACCCGCCTCCGCCAGCGTTGCGCCTTGCGTCTTAGCATCTCGCGCTCGCTCGCTGCCCGCAAGATCGACAATGGTGAACCGGCTACCCTCCCAGGCGCCGCCTCGCCTGCTGCGGGTGCGCTTCTTGACCTCGAAGCAGAAGAAGCCGTGGCTCCGGCTCGACACACTGTTGCTGCCGGTGCCCGTGACTCTGCGCTCCTGCAGCCCCGTCTCGACCACGGTGAGGGCTTCGTTGTACGTGCTGCAGACGACCTTGCGCAAGCCGGCGACAACCTTGCGGTCCGGCGAGAGCTCCGTCGACTTGAAGAGCAAAGGGCGACGGCGAAGCTCCTTAGTAGCGCCCGACTTGGTCGGCGGGGTCAGAAGGTCGTAGATGCGGTCGTTGTGCACCTCGTACATGGAGATGACGACGACGTACTCGGCCGACGCGTCGCACGAGACGTTGATGCCGCTGACGTCGGGCAGTTGCGGGAGCGCCGAGGTGCGCTGCGGGCGTCGAGGCGGCGGGGATAGCATGCTGTGGTCGCCCTTGAGATAATCTTTAGCAATATTCTTGACACGACTGGCGGCCGTGAGCGACATGAAGTTGCGCGCCTTGGCCCGCTTGGGCGTCGAGGGCAGGTTCATTGTGCTCGCCGACGGCTTCAGGTCTCCCAGCGGCAATCTCTCGTCGAGAGAACGATCCTATCGCTCCTTCGGACGCGGAAACTCCGGGGCCTCGCTAACAAGTCGGACACTTTTCGGACTCGCGATCGATTCCCGCGGAAACGCGCCGGGGATTGCGCCGGCCAGCGTCGACACTTGACGGGTGGCGCTCGGGGGGTTGACATAAGAAAGGAGCGGCTGTCGGGGTCGTACAATCATGGGGGTGGCGGCGCGAGAGCCCGCGCGGGAGGCCATCGTGGTCTCGCCCGAGGCGTCCAGGAACTGAGGTGCCACCGTTAGAGGCGATTCCGAGGCGTCGCATGCCTGGAGGGACTCCTGGACCGCATACAGCGCGTGCGTGTCCAGCATGTTCTCGCCGATGGATCGGAAGACGACGTCCATGGCGAGCTGTGTGAGGCCGCGCTGGCTCTTAGAGCCCAGAATTGTATGTGTCTGCGCCCATCAGCATTCATCCACGACCGTCCATCTGGGAACGAGGTTTACCTTTCCGGACCCAGTAACACCCAAGGTAGCGACGACAGCATCGGTGCCCTCACCACCCTGAGGCGCCAACACGCCTTCAACAAGCGAGGCGATCTTAGTAGCATCGAAGACATCGAGCTGCGAGGCTTCCTCCTCGAAGACCTGGGTGAAGGCAAATTTCTCAATGGCGCGGCGCCGGTCGGTCGGCGGGTTCAGCGTAATGTGCGTCGGGTGCGACTCGGTCTCGGGGTCCTCGACGTTGAGGATGCGCTCGGGAATGGCACTGCCATGCGGCGGCGGTCGCAGACGGAGGAAGACCTCGAAGAGGTTGTGGGAGGACCTTCGCGACGCGTCCATGATGGGTGGGACAGCTTTGGCTGTTCTTTTCGACAGCAGAGGGCGAAAGGGTTTTTATTCTGACTTTGGAAATGAGGAGGCAATGAGTGGGTTTTGGGATGGAGCAGAGTCGGGACAAGCCAGGTTCATGGATGGATCATGAATGCACCATTGACGAGTTAACGATGCGGATGCGGGTTGCACATTTCGCCTGCGGGAGGGCTGTTTACCGAACGGGGTGATACATGCTGCTGGCCGGGCAACCTGCGGCCGGATGCGATAAGATAACGTCGCTGCATTTGGAATTCGTCCGCGGTTCCATTGGCGCGCGGCAGGTGCACGGGCCGCTTTGGACCTGCAAGGTAAGTACGTACCGCCGGCCGAACGATTCAAGCGCGGGGATGGTCCGGACGCTTTCCATGCAAGCGTCCGATGCATCGCAAGGTTTCCATCTCGGCCGATTAACATGAACTGGCTCTAACTGTTAAAGCCTAAAACTTAAAGGCCCCCGTTTGCAGCCTGATTTTTTTCTCTTCTTTTTCGTTCTGCACGGTTTTGACTTAGCCTTGGAGTTGGGCGAGCGAACGAGAGCAAGATGATCGATTGCAAGTGGATCCAGTTGGACGTGACGAATCGGAAAGTATAGCTTTCGCAATTTCTTCTTGCCAGCGGCTCAGGAACGAGCATTGTATCTTTATTGGACTGGTGTGAAGAGTCTGTTCCATTATTGGGAGATGATCCACAGGGTTATATCGTTGATAGTTGTCGCGACTACGTACGCCGAGGGTCGGAACTGTCCTGCCTACAATCGCGAAGCATATCACCTCAAAGAACACCGTCGCGAACGACGCCATTACGGGAGAACACCAAACAAGAAGGGAGTTCTAAATACGCACATACGTCCCGATATCATAATTGACCACGCCGTGCAATTTCCCTAAACAAAGTGCGACTGATCTGCCCGATCGCACCAACTCGTAGACTTGGTGCAGGGTGGCACTCCCGACTGTGTCAGCGATGCCCACACGTTGGCAACGCTTACTGCATACAAGTGGCAGATTTGACCACCAAGAACTATTGCTTACTCAAGTGGGTGGTATTCAAAGGCATGAGTCATCGAATAGTGCATCCAAGGATGAGCAATCTTTTTCGAGGAGGTATCAGATCCTCGTGATGTTCAGGCGACCGCTGGGGATTGCACGAATCTACCCCAAGGCAAAGGGGTTGCTCTCGACTAGGCGGGTCTAAGAGGTCGACATAAGGTCGAACTTCGACGCCTTTGCCGTGAAATGGGCTGCTTGTTTCATCATGATTTCGTGGGCAGCGGGGTGTCGACACTTCGATTGTCAGCATCGCAATATTAAGTACAGCCATTGGGTGATGATTTAGGTCGGAGTTGGAGTTACAAGTTACAGTACATCGCACACCATGAGCAGGGGGCTTGTTTTGGTGTGCAGAGGATCTGGGTAACCCCGCATCAGAGGCTTGACTCGGCGAACCGATGCGGTCTGAGGTTCGCATTGCGTCGTGGGGCAAGGCCTGTACGATAGAAGCCAAGTAAACTCGTGGTTGTGTACGAAGTACTTCGTAAGCTGGAGGTTCTACAGGTCGGAGTCATCGCAGACAAGTTGGAGGGTGGGCGGACATAGCAAGCAATTCCCGAGCCAATCGGTTGCGTGGCATGCAAGTTTGATGGGCAGATGTCGTCTGCGGAGTTGACTCATAAGCTCATTAGAGCTCGCCCAGGCAGGTAACGGAAAGTGAAAAAAAAAAACACATAATTCAGCTCCAGCTTCACCATCAATGACAACGGTCGTCGTCATGGCGGCCTCGCGTGCTGTAGCTCTGTGCTAATTAATGCCGGGGCAGTGATTGGCAGACCAGCGGCCAGAAAAGCGACAGGGAAAAAAACTCTCAAGAGGGTCCCAGGTCCGTCCCAAACAATCGTGTCGTGCTCTAGGCGCTCTAGGTGCTCTAAGGCGCCGCTAGTCGGGCCTGATGACGGCACCTCGGTGAGGGGCGCGCAGACGAGAGAGGGGTTGAAAGGAGGAAGAGGGGTAGATGGAAGCAGAGGAGATTTGACTGAGGTTGAGCGGACATCTACCTGAAATACAGCTCGGAGCAACAGATTGACTCATGAGATTGAATCAACCCGAGTCATCTGCCGGTAACCTTGTGTCCCAATGGAGGCCGAGACAAACAAGGCGAGGTGAGGCGAGTCTGAGTCGGCAAGCCAGGGAGACCTGGTGAAACAATGGAAAAGCAGATTCCCCTGAAGTTGAAGAAAAAAACCCCCCAAGGCACTACGTACGGGTAGGCCATTCACCCGCCACTCCCGCTCGCCTCCTCTTTTTTCTACAGCAATCGCATCGTCGGCTGACTAGTTGCGTCGTTGAGGCCGAGTCGGTTGAGAAGACGGGTTAGGAGAACCCTACCAGTGACCGTGGCAACTCGGATGAATGCGGTCAAAGGGCTAAGAGGAAGAGATTTACGTACAAAGCTCAGAACTAGCAGTCTGTTACAAGGGTAGGATTCTCTGGCGTTCTATGTCTCCATTGCGGGAAACGTATTCGTAGACTCCAGAGAAGAAAACCCTCAACCAATGCCACAACCCTCCGCAGTCTTTGCGGGAGATGAGAGAGACCCTTGGAAGACCAGACCCATAATGGAACTCAACGCCCCCCTGTTTCTGCAGGTGGAGCTGCCATCACTGTGGACTGCCGACCCATCACGAGTTGTGCCAAAAGGACCCTTTTTTTTCACTTTCCATGCCGGCGCAAGCGACGACAGATGCAAATGGAGACGGACGTTCGGGGCCCAGGCTGTTCCAAGTCCCATGCTCCAGTTCCCTGCTTTGGATCTTGTATCTACGTTACGTACCCAACGCATCGGACACGATACCCTTAGACGTGCAGTACATTTCGACCAACCGGAGTGCCGCTGTCGGTGTCCATCCTCCCTACCGTGCTGACGTTGTACACATGCCTTGAACACACAGCACTGAAACGCAGCCTGCCGAGAACGAGCACGAGACGGGCAGTGAGGAGAACCAATGGTCCCGTTCTGCCCACTCATGTGCGTCGCCGTAGTCTAGTATCCAGGCTGCCGACTGACAATCGAGCCACTTCCGCTGCTGTGACTCCCACTCTGTTTCTGGCCGCCGTCAGCAACTCATACCCAGTGTCTGTGCTTCCCTTCTATTGTCTCCATCCTCCATCTAATTATTGTTCTTTTCTTCCTTCCCCCAGGTCACATCAGGCCAGCCAAGACCGGGGGCCTTGTCTGACGACGGATATCCTCCAAGGCAAAGCCACCAAGCGAGCCCCTGCGTCTGCCGGCATCGTAATCGTACAGTAGGCAAATCGACAAAACCCCCCGGCCAGATAATTAATTAAAAACTTGTGCGCATTTCGCATCTCCCGCCCTGCATCGTAGCGAGCGAAACAGCGGCCGGCGCCTGGGATCGCCAACTCATTGCCCTGGCCCGTCGACGTCAACTTTGGCCTGTGACTCCTCCGGCGCATCAGAATCTTAAGCTCCAAACAGCGGTGACGAGGTGCCCGCGGCCCCAGAAACGGCCTAGCGTCGCCCTGGTGGACCCCCAAACCTCCCCCCCGGCAGCTGCGCGCCACGCTCAGTGGGTACACGGTACGTACCGGGAAAGAGGCGCTCCACTGAAGGGCAGCACCTCGCAGCGGATTCAGACTCCCTGGAGTGCCTGGAGTGCGCTGGAAGCGCCACCGGCCAATCAGCGTCGACCCCACCGCGGGCGGAAAAAGTTTGGGATATTTCTCTCCTCCTCCTCCGCTCGCCTCGGTTTTCTCCTTCCTCTGGCATCACCAACTTACCCAACCACCAAGACAACGAAGTCGCACTTTTCCAGATCCCCAGATCAGAGAACACCCCCTACCGAAACTTCGTCGAGTCACAATGCCTTCGGCCGCCGCTGAGCTGTAAACGCCCACTGCGGGCCACAGGCCGTCCTTGGTCCTGGCCCGCAGTCCAGCAGTTCTCCGTGTTACCACCATTCAAACCCAACCTCGACCAAGTTTCCCACAGGCTTTCCCGCTCCTGAGCTCCCCAGCTCAACCGAGAGTCTGTCTCTGAAACCAACCATTCTGCGAATTGCCCGTATGTGCGAGGGGCCTTCTATCTGACAAACACCACACCACAAGGGAGCCTGCCATCCACGAAGCTCCACTTCCTCATTTCCACCTCAAAGACACCTACCTGCATACATACGACAGCCACCTTGGAGTCAAATATTTCCGCTGCTTGGCCAGCTTTTAACCCAACAGAAACCTCCAACGCTCGTCTCCACCCCCAAATTACACCATGTCTCGCAACGTTCGGCGAAAAAACCCCACCACCCCGGTCAAGGCCACCAAGCGGCGCCGCCGGGTATCTGATACCTCGTCTTCCTCGTTCGACCTCTCCGACGAGGGTGGCTACTCAGCCGTCGAGGAAATCAGCGACTCTTCCGATGACGACGAGGAGGATGTTGCTGCGGCCGAGGAGGAGAATATTCTTGGAGAAGCGAATATTCCAACCCCAACAGCTCCTCGGCCGCGAATGATCATTGAGGAGGATGCAGAAAGCTCTGATGCAGATGCGGATGACGATGACGACGACGACGATGACGACGAGGAAGAAGACGATGCCAACGCCGATGCTGATGGCGATGACAATGGCAGCTGGGCTGGTATCATGTCCGACGTCGACGAAGGTGGCATCTCCGACTTTTTCCAGGATGCCAATGTTTTCGGTTCCGACACCCCTATCGAACGCCACGTTCACTTCGATGTGCCCTCCAGTGACTCTGATTCCACCGACTCCGAGGACGATCACGCCGACCTCTTTCCAGACATCTTCGTGTCCCAGAATTCTCTTGACCCGTCTTTCCGCCGAGAGATCGAGAATGATCCCGATGAGTCGTCTGGGTCTGGTTCCTTCTGGGACTACAGCTACGGGAATGTCGACCAACCCGACTCGGATGCAGAGGAGGTCGTTCGTCAGCTGTCTGACGATGACACTCCCACAGCGACTCCAATGGCTTCTCAGCCTGTCACTGCCGCCTCAACCCCTCTGCCTTCTTTCGAAGAGCCGCAAGAGTTGGACGGCTACGAGAGTGAGTCCTGTTGCCGTGCGGGACGCCTTCACTTCCCATTGCTAACCTCACTGCTTCAGCTGATGGCGACACTACCGAAGACGACAGCCCCGAGCCTCCTGTCCGTAGAAAGACTCGCCGGCCTTCTCATCCCATGAGCGACTCTGATTCCGACACGGACAGCCCCGTAAAGACGCAGCGCGGTGAACCCCGCGTTGGTCGGTTCAACTTGGACCGATCTGATAGGAAACCCATCGCTGTCCTGAACCCTCTTACTCGGAAGATGATGATCTTCACGCCCCATCGCCGTCGTCAGCTCGACCTCTCACCTGAGCAGTTCCACTTCCCCTGGCCCATGGAAGAACAGACATCACCCATCCTGAGCAACTCGGCCAACATGATGCTCAGCGCCATGTTCTCTTCCAACACCTTTGGCGACTTCATCAACACCCAGGCCATGGGACCTGCCGAGGCTTTCTTCCCCTTCCCATCCGAGGCCAACACCGCAGACGAAAGCTCTACCGCCCCTAGCTTGCAGGACGATGAGGATGACGCGGAGCAGAAGCTAGACATTAACGACTTTATCATGTGGGACGACGGACAGTCTTCAGGTGAAGAAGGAGAGGGAGAATGGGATCCGGCATCGACGCCTGCCCGACCCAGCACCGCTGGGAGCGAAGTCGAAGTCTTGTCGCATCTCAACTCGGAGACCGTCGGGGCCTTCCGCCGCAACCAGATTAACCAGCAACTCATCCTGAGCAACCAGGCCACCCAAGACTCTCTCGCATTCAGCGGGCCCTACAACTACACTGCTCTCAAGGGGCTGAAGTCGGACCGTTTCGATACTGCCGCGGTACCCCTGACGCCCATGCGACGGCACAAGAGGCATATGAGCGACGCCGCACGAAGCCCTCTGGATTCGGTCTCTGCGAAACGCAAGGCCTCCAGCGAAGTGGGCAACAATCACAAGAGGCACCGAAGCATTTCGGACGTGAACTACCTGCGCATATGATGCGACAGCAGCACGCCGGCGAACCCAAAACGTGTGAGGACGGCATAGCTTGCATGGCAGTGCTATCCCTGGCCTCGCCACCTAACGAGTCCACTCATTTGACATTTTCTTTTTTCATCTTTCAACGAACTTCTCTCATAGCATGCGCAGCGTAGAACCTCCCGGTCACGGGAAAGGGGAAAAGGACAACGGCGCCTTGGAAACCACCTCTCGGCGTTCTGCTCTTGGTTGGGATACCAGGACTCGGGGCTGGATCAGTGATTCACCCTGGGAGGATTCAGTGAGGTCCCAGCGTGGCTTTGATAGCCTTGGCTTGGGGCAAATAATGCAGCTAATATGGATTGATGGCGCGCCTGTGTTGATACAACGTCTTTTCCTACATGGTCACAATAAAAGTTTTTACATGTTCTTGATGGGTCTTTGTCTGCTTGGGGATTTCGTGTACGAATCTAGATGAGGATAGACAAAATCTGACATGATTGTTCATTAACCTGTTGGTATGCTGGCCGACGATGAAGTGTTGGCACGGGACAATCGTGTTTCAAGCCGGATGTATGCTGGGGATGTTGATGACAGCAGGGGCCCAGTTATCTCTTTCTGATCGAGGGCCGATCCCTGCCCACCTCGTGCTCGTTGACCGACGCGCGGTCACCCTTCAGGCCGTCCATTGGGAACTTGTCCAGTCCTCGCCCGTCTGGCATTTAACGTCGGCCGTCAGTCTCTGCTCCTTTGGCAAGGCCAGAGGACCGGTTGGCGCGATCTTCTCGGTCCAGACTGGCCTGTCGCGCCGGGAACGTCTCTCAGGGCGACACCTAAGTGCCTTAACTAAGGGTGTTTGAGGTATCAGCATCAAGCTAACTAAAGGCTGAGAGGTCTTATGGTTGTAGGTCTAAGGCTTAGGTATATTAACTACCTAACCTAACGCAAAGGTCAACCAACACATTCTACCCAAGTGACCACCTTCGTGTCTAGTGACTCAGGGTTCCACGCTCGCTTCTCCATGTCGAAGTATATTATGGTTGCGGCAACTGCCAGGTTGAGCGGCACAATATCATGGTTGAAGTTGGAGAGGAAGAGGCGCAGTAGGCGAATCAGAGCGTTGTGTGTGCACCGCACCACATCGAAGGGAAGGCCTGGTCTCGCTAGATGATTCTGGGCTTCGGTATGCCAAGGGTGTTCCTGGCAGTCGTCTCCCCCAGGCCTAATGCACTAGGCGGACGACCTTACATATAGAGTGGGTGACGAGGGATTTCATTGCCTTCACGTTCCCGGGCACCAATGCGTTCTCGTGAAGAATAGGTGACGATACCCGATAGTCGAGTTGACCCAAGATCGTACCATGCCAACGACGATTCTGGGAACTCCCAAGAATGGGTGGATTCATGCCGTGAGTCAATCAGAAAGAATCGGTTGACATTGTTTACCCCGCGCATTCGCCAACCCCATGCACTCTTCTAGGTATTGTCTTTCTTATACATGAGTGTTCATGAATGATGTTCGATAACGCAGGAGCACGGCAATCGTCGTACCGGGCCATCTGGCGGTGCCGGTCATCCCCATACGGTTCAGCTTCATTGCCAACATCCATATCTCGCTTTTGCCACCCGCCATCGGTGCGACGAGGATCACAGAGAGCATCAAGGCTGTGGTCTTGGCGGGGTTGAATGGCATTCATCCTCATTTCTAGAGCGTATTGCCCCTTCATGCGATGAATTAGACCGTCTAGGTCCTCTGAGTATTTCTTCCGAAACTCCTCTACCCCATCTGACTCCTGTTGGCGCTCCATGTACGCCTGTAGGTCCGCACCATCTGGCAAGATGGTGTTATGGGTGATTTGGGTTTGGACAGTTTTGAGGATTAGGGCAGGGTCGGCATAATTGTGGTGTTCGCGGAGGGCGGAGATGAGTAGCTCCATCGTCTCGTTGGACATTGGGGCCATCTCTTCCGCCTCCAACGCTTCCATTCGCTGCCGGAGCTTCCGCCGCAGATGGGTGGAACCCAGCTGCTCCATGGCTTACTCATGCAATTCCATGGAGTCGAGCGATTCCCGCCCACCCTTGAGCTCCGCCATCCGGGCCCGTCGTCCCCGTTCCAAGGCTCCTCGGTCATGTTGCAAAACGGCCTGTACGTGGATATCCGCGCCCTTCTCGCCTCCCTCCAAAGCACCCTCACCCGGCCTGTAGTCTTCTCGGATGTATCCCGGGAACTCGACAACCTTCTCTGTCGGCTTTCTCGAGATCAATGTGGCACTTTGGCCGTTCCGTCGGGATACCAGGTTGTAGAAGAGCATGATAGCCCGGTTGACGTCTTCGATGGTAAAGGCATCCTAAGCCTTCACTGACCCTCCTCCGCTGGTTGCTGGGTAGCGGTGGACGTATCCTTCTTGGGCGTATCCTTCTTGGGTCCGACAATAGTCTCGTGCTGGGTCGAAGTCGATCGGCGAGAACAGCAGGAACTGCACAATATGAACGAGTATGAACGGGATCGGGGCGATGGCGTTGAGTTCGGCCAATCGCGCCTTTCGTCCTCGCCGCAATACTCCTCTGTTGTGCTCTAGGACCGCCTGGACCGGCCGCGTTTCGTTGGTATATGTGTTGAGCGGTGCGGTGATCAAAGGTCGTTGTTTCTCTCTCTACGGAGCTAGCTGAGGTTGTGGGTTGTAGGTGCTCTAGGTCGTGGACTCAGGCTTCCATCCTTCAACAGTATATATATAGCTAGTTCGAGAGTTCAAGACAGATTGAGGCGGATTAGGGCGGATACAGGTACGATGGCGATAAGGTAGAATTTTCGAAGTTGTTGTATTGATCGCAGTGGAGTATTCTGACTTTGGTTGATCAGACAACCTTTACATAACTAACGAGTAAATTAGCGACGGTCAGGTAGAAGAGAAAAATAGAGCATACACCGGCGTGATAAAATTAGTTTAATAGGTCTTGGACTGATGTGGGAGGTTGCATGTTTCCCAGTATGTCATTTGGCTGAAGAGTGGACAATGGCACCATCATAATGAATGCAAAGTCGTGGGCCCAAGAAAACCAAGCAAGGCACCCAATGGCAGCGGTTTCGGATGGTGAGGGCGGATAATGGGACTGGTGAATGTGTAAGTAAATAGTTTCCACCGTTGCTATCTGATTCACCCACGGTCTAGAGCATGTCCACCGAAGAGAGCCACCGTAGTTCCGCAGTAGTTGATCATGCCATGGTGTCTACTCCGTGGGCCTCTTATAGCTTAGGTACTTGGCAATAATCAGCGATCTTTCCACCGCTGATGCCCATTTCCCACGTCCAAGAAGGTCCAATGGATAGCCGATCATCTGGTGTATCAGATTGAACTCCGGTCGTCTGCCCCAGAATACTGCTCGATGGCTTGCAGCGAGCACACGAGAACTGGTGTTTGAGGAAGGTTATATATTCACTGCGCGTAGTGGCATTGTAAAGGATTGAGCCCATCCATTCGCTGAGTTGAGCAGACCCTCCAGGCGGGCCAAGAATCACTCCACGACCACTTCGAATACGTGATCATGTTTGGTTCTTTTAGCACGGCGCGAGACGTGCTTTACTTCTCATTCCTTCGACCGGGGAAGCAGAAATGCGGCTCATGCATCCTCCGAAACTCGATCAGAGATGGCCTCGTTGAGTCCCATGTGGAGCAATCGACGTCGGTATCATGGTATATATCTGGTAAACAGAATTGAGTAGTACCATAACGAAACTAGGACAGTATGCCACATCGTGTCCAGCTTTTTGCTACTGCACCAGCTTCTCCACAGATATATGGATAGCTGCCAAGTACATCTTGGTCTTTTCAGTTCCCATCTCCTTAGCGAGAACGGTTCTTCCATGACGTCGTCAATGTTCGACTAATTCTTTGCCACGAATTATTGAATGTGGGTTGATTCCCGTTGTTTTTTTAATATATAGAGCCGGTTCTAAGAGTCCAAAGATAGATCGAGGCGGATTAGGGCTGATACTGGTACGGTGGCGACGGGGCAGAAACTTCAAAAACTATGTCGTGATGTACCAGGTTGTTCGACACAGCGGCATTGTCGACGTAGATGCTGTCTCGATAGAGCACGGCTTCGTTGTGAGCATGGCTGCTGGGAGTCACTCATCCACCCTCAGCGTATGTAAGAAAGTGGACAAGCTCTGCAGAAGACGCGAATGAAGGATGGCATGGTATATAACAGACAGTCGGACTTGGCCGAGTTCGAGCACGCACAAAGCGCGACATCGTTTTGAGCTTAGAGTCGTCCTGAGAGTCGTTGAGGATAAGTCGAAGTTGGCCCAGTCGAGGTAGAGCCGGGCACTATATATGAGGAATTGGTGCTTTGATGCTCTGAACTTCGCACCCGGCCTGTGCTGTCGAAATGGCATGATATATAGACCCCCGGCGGTTGTCAGGATTCGCAGGTCCGAAGCCGATTCGGACCTTCGTTGCCATGTACCGGATCCAGGAAAGAGGTGCTGGGATGAGCAAGAGAAGATGGTTTCGTTGAGCTCAGCGAGGGATTAAATACTTTTTCACGTTCGTTTCCGAGAATCTTGAGGATAGACAGTGAATGAGTCAATGACCATGATTGACCGATGACAATGCCAAATTGCTTGACCAAATAGCCAACGCCTTACATGTGCATTTTTTGCTAAAGAATAGCGGGAAGCATTAAATAATGGCTACCCTAGTTTCATATCAACCAGAAAACACCAATTGCTTGAGCAAGCAAGCCTCTGCGTGGCATCATGTTACCTGACAGGAATAATAACTCCACTATTGCAGAATGACTGCTGTTGACTCAACAAATAGATATATCCTGGAGACAAAACCGTAAGCCGTGAGCGTCGCAAGAAGAGTGGTGGCCGAAAAGGGAAATGGTTTCGACCAGTGAGAAAGCGGTACATCACACTCCACCCAAATTAGGTGTTAGCTGAAGTACCTACTGCCGGTCCGTCACCGTGGTGTGGATCTGCCGCCAAGCCTCCACACAGCCATCCTGACACGAGGTATATAATGCAACACAAATCGACAGACCAACAATCAAGCAGCGAGTTCACACTGTTCAAAAGTGGGTCCTCAACTGGCCTTGTAGCGTAATGGCTAACGCGTTACTTTCCGGTGGTAAAGATTCCAGGTTCGAGTCCTGGCAGGGTCGATGCATTCTCTTTTGCCAGCCTCAGGCGAGGCAGGTTCTTTTTGCCTCCACCGTAAACCAAATACAAAGGGTATCGCTTTCATATGAAAACAGCTCATGAATTGTGAGACGAAGCTTCGCATTTTCGTGACACTTTTATGCTACTACGATGACTCGATGAATGGGGGAAACGGGAATGTGAAACTACACAGAAGTACAATGTCTGTACGTGGACGCACTGGAGCAATCGCGGGTGAGTTGGCTGCAAGCATCACATGTGTCTTCCGATGTGATACCGTTCCTACCTCTGATTGTTGCTCCAATTACGTGCTCCTTTCCCTTCAACAAAGCATTCTGAGTGATGAAGCATTCGTTCAAACCCGGTCGACTCAAATTTGAACCTCCGCTACCCCCGGACAAACACGGGCATCGTGTCTAGCGGACACTCCACCTCCGCCGTCGTCCCGCCGCTGTATTCTCCCTCCCCTTTAAACGCCTTCCACTTCGCACCCTGCGGCAGAACCGGCAAGTACACATTCATCCTCCTCACTCCCGGCTCCATCACCGGACAGCACAGGTACTTGTCGCCGTACATGTACTGCCGCTCGACGGCCCAGGCCGCCGGGTCCGCGGGGAACTCGTAGAACAGCGTCCGGATCACCGGCGACCCTCTCTCGTGCGCCTCCTGCATCAGGCCGCGCGTGTACTCCCGCAGCTCCTCCCGGATGGCCATGTACTTGCGACACACGCCGTACACCTCCTCGCCGTACGACCAGACCTCGTTCGCCGCCCCGCTGCGACACCCCGCGCCGCCCGTGGTGCCGTGCTGCGGCTGCTCCGGGAGCCGGTTCCCGTGGAGCCGCATCACGGGGCAGAAGGCGCCCCACTGGAACCACCGGACGAGCAGCTCGTGGAAGGCCGGGTCGCGCACGTCGCCGCCGTGGAAGCCGCCGATGTCGGTCGTCCACCACGGGATGCCGGCGAGTCCCATGCTCAGTCCCGCCGCGAGCTGGGCGCGCAGGCTGGGCCACGTGGACGCGACGTCGCCGCTCCAGACCAGCGCGCCGAACTTCTGGCTGCCGGCCCAGGCGCAGCGCAGCAGGTTGACGACGTTGGTCTGGCCCTCGCGGGTCTGGCCCTCGTAGAAGCCGCGGGCGTACTCGCGGGGGTAGAGGTTGCCGATGGCGACGTTGGGGCCGAGGTGGTAGCGGTACACGTCGAAGTCGTAGACTCTGTACTCGGGCTCGGCCTCGTCGAGCCAGAAGACCTTGATGCCCTTGGAGTAGTAGTTGTTCTTGACCTTGTCCCACACGTACTCGCGGGAACCGGGGTGGGTGGTGTCGTAGTGGATGGTGTCGCCCTGGAAGTCGAGGCCGGTGCGGACGCCGCGGTCGGTCCGGATGAGGTACCCCCGTTCCAGCATCTCTTCGTAGTTTTCGGAGAGCTTGTCGACGGTGGGCCAGATGGAAACCATCAGTTCGATTCCTAGGCTCTTCAGTTCCTCGATCATGGCGTCTAAGCGTTGCATTAGTCCTGCGGTTGCACTCTTACACGGAAACGCACCTGGATCCGGCCAGTAAGTCGGATCAAACCGCCAGTCGCCCTGCTTGGGCCAGTGGAAGAAATCCACGACGATGAGATCAATGGGCAGCTCGCGTTTCTCGTACTCTCGCGCCACTTCGAGGAGCTCCTCTTGGGTTTGGTATCGTAGTTTGCACTGCCAGAACCCCAGCCCGTACTCGGGCATCATCGGAACTTTGCCGGTTACGCCTGCGTACGCTTCGACAATGTCTGCGGGTGTGTCTCCGGCCACCACCCAGTAATCGAGAGACTTGGTGGAGAGCGCTTCGAAACTCATGATGTTCTTTCCAAAGATGGCGTTGCCGATGGCAGGGTTGTTCCATAGGAAACCATAGCCGCGAGAAGACACAGCAAAGGGAACGCTGGCCTGGGAATTGCGATGGGCCAGCTCTAGCTGTGTGCCCTTGATGTCTAGAAACGGCTGCTGGTACTGACCCATCCCAAAGATCTTCTCCTTGGGGTCCAGACTCTCGAATCGGGCGGTCAGATGATAATCACCACCAAGAATCGGCTTGAATTCTCGAGCGTCGAGGTTGAGGGTACTGCGCTTGGGGTCGCTGAGATCGTGGAAATTCCGAGCATACTCCTCGAGCAGTACTTTGCCCTGTGAGTTAAACACTGTCAACTTGCCGCCGGCGGTGACAGTGGCTTTGACCTTGCCGTTGGTTATGGAACCCGAGGTTTTGGTAATGGAGATTTCTGCTTTCGTCGAAGCTTGCTCTTCTAACGCCCAGTCCTCAGACGGCATCGAACCCATCTTGGTGGCGCGGACGCGCAAGGCGTCGTTCCCCCAGGCCTCAACCCAAAGCTGCTCGGCATCGTAGGCAAAAACAAGACGATTCTTCTCCTCAGTGAGCATTTTTGATCAAGTGATCTTTCAAGTGATCTTTCGAGTTATTGTTGAGAGCATGCGGGGAAAGAGTCATTGGAGCATCGGCAGATGAGCTGTAAGTGCATATAGGACCGGCATCCAGGGCCGCATACCCGTTCCCCGCGACTCCACTGATGCAGCACTGGTGGTCAATGGCCAGCTGCAGTTATGCTGAGGGGCTTTCAGGGCGAATCCGAGGTGTTGTAGGTCTGTAATAGGGATTCCGAGGAAAGATTCGAGTGCGTGTCCACTCATCCTGCACCCCGCCGGAGTCTCCGCCGGTCTCTCCACCGGAGACATGTCAGCATTGATATCTGGAGGATGATACGGTAAAAGGGAATGGCGGTTGAGTTGGGCAAATCATTCACTTGCATAGATGCGCAAAGGAGTAAATTCGAGGGTCATATCATCTTATCCAACCCCGAGCCGCGCTTCCAAAAGTACTACGTGAGGAAATGGGCGTTGGTCAGTTGACAGATGAAGATGACAACATGGACAATAAGCAACGAAATGCATGGTTAGGCGCATAGATCGATGGCAAGACGTGACCCTGATCCAGCTTCAAATGAAGGCATCGTCATCGAATTCCACTCTCCGATGTCTCGTTTGTGTGAAGATGCAACTCGGAGTCTCGGAGCCGGCGGGATGCCGTGAAGGTGGGGATAAACATGGGTTTGACGGATTTAATGGAGCCGCCAGGATTCAAGATCCACCCGCTTCACCTCGCCTCGTTGGATAGCGAGACAATGATGAAATGCTGCAAGGGTGGCCGATCTCGGACTTGATCAGCAAAAAGGAGACTGCCTGAATATTATGATATTCAAATCTAATCCCGATGGCCAGCAAGATTATAGAGTCTCACAACTCAAGGTCAGGCTCACAGGAAAAGGTTCACCGGAAAGTTAGGGAGCACAGTGCCAGACATGCGCTGAGGGTTCTCCTTCGCAGCCCGTTGGCTGTTACATAATGCGAAACAGCGCTAAATGATGCCGTGTCCAGATGCACAGCCTCGATCCCACACTGTGCGGACCCAGGGCGGCTACCACTGACTCGACGCCCGGCAGACACGGTATACACGGTATACACGGTATACGGACCTTCCCAAACCCACGAGAGCGCCGGAAGGATCGCTCTTTCCCGGTCGCATGACTTTTCCACCACCTTTCTCGCTCGTCATCCACCTCCTCTTCGTCTTTCCCATCCTTCTACTTCTGCATCGACATCGGCTTCCCAGGAACAAGACAGCGATAGACGACGACGACGACGTCAAGGAAACCCCGCCGCAGAGATCCGTCAAGCCCCCAGTGTTCCGTTCCAGCGTCTTCCAGCGTCCCGTCCCGTTCAGCGTCCTTAGGCCCTCAGGCTCCCCAGGCGAAAAGCGCACAGACGAGCCTCGTGACTGTCGTCATCGCAAAGCCCGCCCTTGACCAAAGCCGTCATTCTTCCTCGACCTCTACGCCTTCCACTCCTATACTCTTCATACAGCCAAATCCACGCTCGCAGTCACCATGCCGTGGGAACTCAACCAACAGCGCTTTACTCGCGCCATTAACAGGAAATACATCTATGGCCGTATTGTACGTTGCCCTCTCTACCCTGTGTCTCCTCGCCTGCCTGTGCACCGCCAAGTGGCTGTTATCCAAACCTCAACCGCCACACCCAAACCCTGCTACGTTGAAGATCCGTCGCCACTTGTTTCCTAGTCTCTCGGCCACTTCTCCGTCTTCCTTGTTCAACATTACCTCGCCCGCTCTCATTTTTCTCTCCATCGACAATCTCCAACTCGTCCAGTCATTCCGACTCCCTCAATTATCGCCAATTCACTCGATGCTGACAATTCCTGACTCGCACAGCCTCTCCTCCATACCATCATCTTCTTCATCGAAATGGCGTTCGTTGCCCGACTCACGACGAAATTCAACTCGTACTACAACGAGCGACCACGTACGTAACCATGTCCCGTCTCCAATACCAGCGCCCGATCGAGCCGCACACGCCTACGTCATCCCCCCGCACAATTGCTTCATTTTACTGACGTACCCTCGTCTGTAGTCATGACGATGATGGTTACCAACGCCATTCTTGGTGGTATCGCCGACACCGTTGCCCAGACCGTTACTGCCGTCCGAGAGCGAGCCCTCCGCAAGGCCGGCGGTGTCGACAAGGATGATGGCATCGCCATGACCATCCACGAAATCGATCGCAAGAACCCCCTCTACGACCGCGACCTGATCCCCGACTCCAAGGCCCTGCCACCCCCCTTCGACTTTGAGCGCTTGACTCGCTTCATGGCCTACGGTTTCTGCATGGCGCCCGTCCAGTTCAAGTGGTTCCGATTCCTCGAGCGCATTTTCCCCATCACCAAGACGAGCGCCTTCGGTCCGGCCATGAAGCGTGTCGCCTTTGACCAGCTCATCTTCGCGCCCTTCGGTGTCGGTCTTTTCTTTACCGCCATGACTATCGCTGAGGGTGGTGGTCGCCGTGCTGTTTCCCACAAGCTCCGGGAGATGTACATTCCGACTCTCAAGGCCAACTTTATTGTCTGGCCAGCAGTGCAGATTGTCAACTTCCGTCTGATGCCAGTCCAGTACCAGCTTGTAAGTTGCAAAGAGATTCCCCGGTACTATTGTGTCATGCTAACATGTTGACAGCCCTTTGTCTCAACCATTGGTATTGCCTGGACTGCGTACCTGTCGCTGACGAACGCCTCGGACGAGTAGACGAGTACATTCGGTGTAGAATGAGGGACACTTTCCTATGTTTCAAACACGCTGTCCATCATCATCCGGTGTGAAGGGAGACTACAGTGCTCGATAGTTGGGCTTCTGGTTCGATCTGGGCTGGTACATTTTGGACGTTTAACCTAGAGGTTTCATGCATTCGCTTGGCGGTCGGCGGGAGATATGGCTTCTGTCGGCTACGTTGGTTCTCGACAGATTCGGACGAGGGCATGGTGTTCAAGGAGTCTTACGTATCTAGTTGAAGCTTGGCTGGTCTTGTCCTGGTAACGATCCATAGGACGCCAAGGGCTGTCAACTAGGGCGGGTTGTTTATGTAATGGGACGATGCATGGGTGGCATCTTCGAAGATAGTGAAGACCAAAATGACCCATGTCAAGATACGGTGTCAGTGGTATCGTACGTGATGGCGGCTGGAGCTGATCCCTCGGCCCGCGATGGGATCTCCCTTGTTCCGCCACCTGTGCATGGACGACGTCAACCGGGGCTGCAGGCCGGGAATGCCGCATCGCCAGAACCCGGATAGGCCCGGGATGGGCGTGCACGGCATCTGCCCGAGAGGCTCCGTCGTGCGGCCGAGAGAGGAGCGAGCGGGCAAGCGAAGCTGAGTGATTTACCTGGCTCGGGGAGAGGAAGAATACGGTGGTTTGGGTGGTGGTGCACTTGGACAACACCATCAGTGTGGCGTCACAGCGGGCCCGGCCATCCCTGCGGACAACGAGACGCACCACAGCGACCACACCACCAAGACCTCACCGCACCACACCGCGCGCAGGCTGAGGTCCGTCCCTCCTCCACTGGGTGAGGTGAGGTCGGGTCGTGGGGGGTTCGTTGTAGGTACCCAGGGCAGCCTTGTAGGGCCTACAGATGGACCCAGCGCCGCTACAGCGCATCCTGCTACAGCGCTCCTGGCTGCCCGTGCTGGCGCCGTTGGCCGTGGGACCCCGCCGCCATCTCCTTCCCCTCCCCCACCTCGTCGACGCGCCGGCTTCTTCCTCTTCTTCTTCTTCTTCTTCTTCTCCCTCCTCCTCTTCCCTCTTCCTCAGACCATCACCACTTCTCCCACCTTCAACAATCACTCATCCGAAAGTCGCAGCCATGTCTCTGTCCAACAAGCTTTCCATCACCGACGTCGACGTCAAGGGCAAGAGGGTCCTGATCCGAGTAAGTCGTCGCATTTGCCCCTCCATGCTGTCTGTCTCGTCCGCGCCATTGCCAAAGCATTGAGGTCACGATGCTTCCCGGTGGCATGAGCTTGTCTCTAGCTTCCTTGACGCCTCAATCATCGACGCAATGCCTTCCCAGTGGCCATGGACTCTTCGCAGCTTGTCCGTCGCAAGCTCAGCTGTCCATCTGCCCCGCTCCGTCAAAGCTGCCCCGCGCTACTCTCCATCATGATCAAGCTAACGAACATGTCTTCCTCGCTACCAGGTCGACTTCAACGTCCCCCTCGACGCCGACTCCAACGTCACCAACAACCAGCGCATTGTCGGTGCCCTGCCCACCATCAAGTATGCCCTCGACAACGGCGCCAAGGCCGTCATCCTGATGTCCCACCTCGGCCGCCCCAACGGCTCCCCCAACCCCAAGTACACCCTCCGCCCCGTCGTCGGCGAGCTCGAGAAGCTCCTCGGCAAGTCCGTCACCTTTGCCCCCGACTCGGTTGGCCCCGAGGTTGAGGAGCTTGTCAACAAGGCCGACGATGGCGCCGTCATCCTCCTCGAGAACCTCCGCTTCCACATTGAGGAGGAGGGCAGCTCCAAGGACAAGGACGGCAAGAAGACCAAGGCCGACAAGGCCGACGTTGAGCTGTTCCGCAACGGCCTGACCGCTCTTGGCGATGTCTACATCAGTAAGTACTCCATTGCCCTCTCACCATGCTCTACCATCGAGCCTTGGGCATCTGCCTTATCCATCGTATGATGCTAACAACTCTCAGACGACGCTTTCGGCACTGCCCACCGTGCCCACTCTTCCATGGTTGGTGTCAACCTGCCCCAGAAGGCTGCTGGCTTCCTCATGAAGAAGGAGCTCGACTACTTCGCCAAGGTCATCGAGTCCCCTGCGCGCCCCTTCCTTGCCATCCTCGGTGGCGCCAAGATCTCAGACAAGATCCAGCTTATCGACAACCTGCTGGACAAGGTCAACACCCTCATCATCTGCGGTGGCATGGCCTTTACCTTCAAGAAGACGCTCGAGAACGTCTCCATCGGTGGCTCTCTCTTTGACGAGGCTGGCTCCAAGATTGTCGGTGACCTCGTCAAGAAGGCCGAGTCCAAGGGCGTCAAGATCGTCTTGCCCGTCGACTACATCACCGCCGACAACTTCGCCAAGGACGCCAACACCGGCTATGCCACTGACGCCGAAGGCATCCCCGACGGCTGGATGGGCCTGGACTGTGGTGAGAAGAGCATTGCGCTCTACAAGGAGGCCATCGCCGACGCCAAGACCATCCTCTGGAACGGCCCCGCCGGTGTCTTTGAGTTTGATGCCTTTGCAACCGGCACCAAGGCCACCCTCGACGCCGTTGTCGAGGGCTGCCAGAAGGACGGTAAGATTGTCATCATCGGTGGTGGTGACACGGCTACCGTCGCCAAGAAGTACAACGCCGAGGACAAGCTCAGCCACGTCTCAACCGGCGGTGGTGCTTCCCTGGAGCTGCTCGAGGGCAAGGAACTGCCCGGTGTTACTGCCCTGTCGAGTAAGTAAATGTACGAACCTTGATGACGGGATGTTGAAAATAGTAAAAGGTCGGCTTGGGAGGGCTAGTCTGTAGCAAGCATATATCCATAGCCAAATAGAATCCGACATGGAAGTTGTGATGCCAAACAAGGAAATATGTCATGATGCGGCGCAGTGCAAGTTTGCGTGTTGATGATTCATTAATAACGACCCGATCTATGATGTTGATGGTCTATCCGCCCCATTCCTTGTTCCCTTTGGTGGCCGTGTTGTTCATCTCCGTTTCGCCGCCTCGACCTTCTTGAGCTCCTCCCTGTGGTTCAGTTAGTCAGGTTATTCACAGTAATCATCGAGCTGACGGCAGCCGTTTGATCGATGGCGCGGGGATTCAGGGTTACGCACTTCAGCTGCGCCGAGAAGTCATCGGTGGTGTCATCGTCGTCCCAGCTCTCCTCCCACAGGTGCTTCGTCTCGCCGCTTCCCTGGGCAGCCTCGGTCTGGTCCTCTGGCCAGTCTAGAACGTGTCAGCGAGATTGTTCGTTGACGGGTAGCTCTAGGAGCTGTGTATCCAGCTCTGGGAAGCTAAGTCATCTACGTCGCGGCGGCGTGGGTGACGGGGGAACCGGAGAAAGAGGGACGTGGAATCGTACCGTCGACGGGGAAGTCCTCGAACTCGTCGTCCTCGCCCAGGGCGGTGGGCTTCTGCTCGGGCTTCTGCTCGGCGGGCTTGTCGTCGGCGGGCTTGGTGTCTGAAGCCATTTTGTGTGTGTGCGTTGCGTTCTGTCGCGGGTTTGGAAGAGCGGTTGTTTTGTAAGGCGGGAGCTGGTGATGATGAGGGTTGGGCTTGCGATGTTGGGGAGCCTTGCGCGACGAGGCGGCGGCGGAGGGGAGGTTTCCGGGAGCGGAAGAAGTGATGGGCCGTGGGGCGAGGGGTGTAGGGTAGGGAAGTTGAGGTTGGCGGTGGAAGGGGATGGAAGGGGAGTTGGAAAGTCAGCACAGGGATTGGTTTGGGAAATGCGGCAATGCATTGTTCTAGGTTATGAAGAGTATGATGGTGATTAATTGCGAGGGGAAATTCATCTAGTTTGCTTGAAATGCGAGAAAGGCTAGTTGGTGGTTGGTTGACGTTATGTGTGGTAGTTGATTGTCAATCAATTGAAGTCAATGAAAGATACCAACAACACAATGAATTGGCGACACGGCAATTCGAATAACCAACCCAATTCGAAATCACTCTACTCCCTCTTTGTTACGTATCCCATCGGAATCCCGTTATATCCGACCCAGCAAAGAGCAATGGCATTGCTTAGCTTACACAAACGGGATTCCGTGCAACCCGACACAACGACACAACACAGAGGGCGCCGCCAAACAAAACCCCCTTTAGGCGCTTGAGACGCTGGTAATCAAGGTACCCGCGCCTTGTGGGAAATGTTCCCGCCTAAAGTCCGACCTATGACATGCATGCTCACGGACCAAGGTGCCGATATCTCCAGCGGGTGTGTTTTTCTGTTCTCGTTCCTTTAACGTTTCGGGCTTTGTAATACTTCAAACGCTCTCACTTTTGCTTCTTACATTCTTACTTATTATTACTTCAAGACTCGGCATTTACGTCAACTTGGATACAGCGAATCTGTGAGTCGAGGCGTTGGATATACTTGCCCGTAACGCCGCTCTGCTTGTTGCGGGGTTCTGAAGCACTCCGACGCCCGACACTTCCTGGCCACTTCTCACGTCTCAGCCTCGGTGCTGACGTCCTGGGCTGAATGCTGAGTCTGGAGGGTCGTCTCGGGAACGTCCCTACGGTCTGGATTGGAAGTAGGTCGTGTGGACTATAAGTTATCGACATCAGCGTCGCCAGGTCTGGGGAAAAAAGCCTCGACAACTGGACCGTCATCGGGTTTCCAGCCTCAACACCACACACACACACACAGAGAGAGAGAGAGAGAACAGAGAAAAATAAATCATGAGTCGACTCGCTGGCTGGTTCCGCTCCGGCGCAAAGCCCGACGACGCCTCCGTCAGCGACGGCGACTCATCGCGCGACAACGTGGCCAAGGAGATGGAGGACATCGACGACGCCATGAACTCGGCGGCGCTCATCATGAATGACGACATCGACGGCGCGTGGGAGCGGCTGCAGACGGGCGACTCGTCGTTCCACCAGCTGGGCCTCGCCGTCACCATCTTCATGCGGTCGGTGCTGGGCTTCGAGAAGGACGTCATGGCCGACACCACCGCCAAGCTGGACGAGTGCGAGGCCCGCGCCGCCGCCGACTTCCGCAAGGCCCAGCGCCGGGGCCGGGGCCGCGCCGGGAGCAGGCTGTACCCGCCCGGCACCGAGTTCGAGCTGGTGCGCGCCGAGACCCAGCTCATGGGCGCCGTGGTGGGTGTGCTGCATGAGAGCTTGATCGAGGCCATGAAGAGCTTCTATAAGCTGCGCAAGGCTTTCTTGACGCTCGATGCCATCATCGCCGCCGAGGAGAAGGCGCTGGCTGAGAGGGCGGCGGACGACGATGGAGCGAGCAGCAACACCAACTCCCTCGACGCCAAGGATGCTTCCTCGGGGCTTCAGACGCCGGCCAACCCTACGGATCCGTCGACTACGGTGACGACGCCCGAGGGAAGCACCGCCGGCGACAAGACCCCCGACGACCGGCCGCCGTCTCCCCTCCACATCAACTCCAAGCTCGTCACCTCCGACACAGTCCTGCTGGACAACCCGCTCGAGGTCTTCGTGCACTCGGGCGCCAACATGTGCTTCGGCATCCTGCTCCTGCTCCTGACGCTCGTCCCGCCCGCCTTCTCGCGCATCCTGTCCGTCGTGGGCTTCAGCGGCGACCGCGAGCGCGGCGTGCGCATGCTCTGGCGCTCCACGGCCTACACCAACGTCAACGGCGCCATCTCGGCCATGATCCTGCTGGCCTACTACAACGGGCTGCTGGGCGTCGTGGACATCCTGCCCGACCAGAAGGACTTTGACGAGCACGCGGATGTCGTCGGCCCGCCGCGCGAGAAGTGCGACGAGCTGTTGGCATCGATGCGGCTGCGGTATCCCGACTCCAGGCTGTGGCGCGTCGAGGAGGCCAGACAGCACGCCAACGAGCAGAACCTCCCCAAGGCCATCGAGATCCTGACCACCGGCGAGCCGTCCAGGATGAAGCAGGTGGCCGCCGTCAACAACTTCGAGCTGTCCATCAGCTACATGTTCACGCAGGACTGGAACGGCATGCGCGACTGCTTCCTGCGGTGTCTGGAGGTCAACGACTGGAGCCCGGCGCTGTACTACTACATGGCCGGGTCCGCGTCACTGGAGCTGTACCGCGACGCCCGGCATAGCGGGGACGAGGACGAGGCGCGGCGACAGAAGACCAAGGCGGAGGACTTCTTCCGCAAGGCGCCGTCGGTCGTGGGGCGGAAGAAATTCATGGCGCGCCAGCTGCCCATCGAATCGTATCTGCACCGCAAGATCCAGAAGTGGGAGGATCGTGCCAAGGTTGCTGGCGTCGACCTGGCGGATGCCATCGGGCCCAGTCCCGCGCTGGAGATGGCGTACATGTGGAACGGGCCCAAGCGGATGGGGCCTGTTGAGCTGGAGCGCGGGATGGCGAATCTGAAGTGGGAGCGGTGCACTGCCAAGGAGGAGTTGGTGGAGGCCATCAAGAAGGAGGTTGACGAGATGGGCATCTGGGCGCTCCTGAATGCGACGTTGTTGAAGAGGATGGGAAAGTTTGATGAAGCGCGGGTTCTCCTGGACGAGCACATCCTGAAGCAAGACAAGTGAGTTCTCCCTCTGATATCCAGCAATCCATGTACTAACCTGATACAAGATCCGCCTTTAAAGGCCCAACCAGGGACGACTACGTCCAAGCCGCGGGCAACTACGAAGTGGCCTCCATCGCCTGGGTCGAGTGCTGCAACCCGCCCGCAGGCACGGTGGACGAGGTGGCAGCGTACCGACGGGAGAAGTTCGACGAGTGCCAGAGGCAGCTGGACGTCGTCAAGGTGTGGGAAGCGTACTACCTGGACGCGAGGATCGGGATGAGGGTGCAGAGCGGGTTGGAGACGTTGGCGTGGTTTAGGAAGAAGATGGCGTATAACTAGGATTACCGGGTTCTTGGATACGATGGATTGGATAGACGTGGTTGTGGGTGGTTCTCAAGAGCCAAGATGGATTGCACGATAGAGCGGAGGACACGAATTTGTCTCATGACGGGAAGCAAACAGGAATGACTACCTGGAGTCACGACATGGTATCGCAAATAGCAACGGCTTTTGAAGTCCAAGTAAATACAGGGCCGATCCCAAAAAGAAGACATATCTCATATCTCATGTCGATTCACATTGTTGCTCAAGAAGACTTCTTGGCCGATCGTGTTCTCGGACTTCTCCTCGGTCCATTACCTCCCCCATTCCTCAACGCCTCGATCCCATTCTGAATCGCACTCGCGCCGCTGTCCGCCTTCCTCGCCGACCGGGCCTTGAGCTGGTGCTTGTCGGCCTCGGCCTTGACATCCTCCAACACATCGCCGCCGCGGCTCGTGCCGTGCACCCAGTCCAGCAGGCCCCAGGCGCCGTAGTTGGAGGTCCCGCCGCCGGCGTAGTGGATGGCGCAGCGCCGCGAGATGCCGCCCATGACGATGCCGGGGACGACCGAGTAGCCCGACATGGCCATCGTTTCCTCCGCGGTGCACAGCGAGAGGAAGACGAAGTACGTGAGGAGATGCGGGCGGAGGGCCAGCGCTGGGAGATACACGGGCACGAAGCGGTGCAGGAGGAGCGGCACCGGGTGGTCGGTCAGGAGCTGGAGGCTGTACGGCGCGGCGGCGCGGGCGTGGGCGTACCGGGCGTGTAGTCGGGCGACGGCCGAGTCGCCGTGGAGAGCGTACCGGTGCACCGGGTAGTGGATCAGTTCGCGGACGAAGAGGAGGAGCAGCACGTGTTTGGCCAGCTGCCAGGGGAGCGGCAGGGCGGAGCTGGTGCGGAAGTCGTTCTCGGCGAAGACGGCGGCGGAGGCGAAGCTGGACGCGGCCTCCGCGGCGGAGAGGATGGCGAGGTTGGCGGCGGCGAGGGCGAGCTGGCGGGCGAGCTGGCGGGCGTTCCGGGGCGGCAGGGCGGAGCGGCCGCCGAACTTGAGGGACTCGGCGAGGCTGGGGAGGCCGAGGTCGAAGAGCAGGGAGAGCAGCGAGGGGAGGAGCCACAGGGCGAGGCGGATGGCGAGGGTGCCGACGATGCGGATGCGGAGCGGGGAGTGCGAGAGGATGAGCGTGGTCCAGGTCATGTAGAAGAAGAGGAGGTTGAGGGACGTGGACCAGGATGTGGAGGAGGGGGCGAGGAGGTAGGAGGCGAGGGGGAGGGAGAGGAGGACGTCCATGATGGGTGATGGTGATGTTAAGGATGGTGTTGAGGGACCATTAGACAGATGGAGAAGAGAGAATAGATTCTGATTGTGCAGATGTATTTATTTACTGTGAATGACAAGTGAAAAACCAAAGCATCAAGTTTATTATACCTATGGAGCATGAGATGCACATCCACCTGCCATCATGACGTCGAGCCTGGCAGTGGAGGTCGACGAACCGGGACCGATGACGTAGAGGACGGTACGTACCTCCGACCAAACCCAGCCCTACGGAAACGGAGTTTTTAGGCGCAGAAAAGGATTTTGAGAAGAGCGAGGGGATCCATACAGGGGGGCGCAGGGAGCAAGGGTCTTGGGGTAGTGGATGGGTTAATTACAGGCAATCAGACGCGGTTCGGGTGAGCGGCGAGATGAGATGGAGGACGCGTCGGCGTGGATATGGTGAGATGATGGTCAGTGTTGGGCAAGTTGGGTTGAATTGGCGATGCTTGGCGGTTTCTAGTGGAGACCTTTGCTGGATGGTCGAGTTCTAGAGACTCGCACTCCGGGATAGAGTACATACCTGATCTACGCTAGTATAATGATCGGAGCGGAAGGAACATATTGTTGTACGGGCTCTGTGACACTTGATTGTGCCATTATGGTCACGCAATGTCCAGGCCTGAGTCGAGGATGAAGGCTCGAGCAATTTGGGCGAGTCGGGCAGTTGTGAGGTTAGTGTAACTGCGAGCAGGAACGTCAGTATTGAATTGGCCATCCACGATTCTGAGACGGATACACGAGATTTTGCTACTGGTATTAGAGCTGTGCCTGTGCCACTAATCGGAGCTATTGCCATTATCGACTGGTTGAGAGCTTGGGAGAGAGTTAGTCAGCAACGAGTCGGCGGAGGAACTTCGAGAAGGCTTCTTGCTCCACCTTCATGTCAGCGCGTCAACTCTCAACAGCGAGACGGAATAGCAAGCCAAGAATGACTGCTGGATGACAGACGGTGGATCGATGAATGCCAAACCTCTTTCGGACCGGGTCGACGCAAATTTACGGAACCGCTCCCGTCCAAAGTAAATGGCTTCCCAGACAATCAAAGCGTCGACAAACTTCACAGCTCTACGGGAGATCAGCGGACTGTGTTCCCACCGGAGCGGACGGGAGCTCCACTGAAGCCCATCAGCCGTTCCTTTCCCTCTCCCCTTCCGCTTGAGAACAATGGATGAAAGTGGGAAAAAGAGCGACCCCTGAGACCCCCTGGAACGCATCCCTGCTGGCCACGGGGCTGCGGAGATGTCGGGTGCATTCGCTCACTCCACTGCTGCATAGTTGCCTCCACAGGGTGTGATTGCTTTACCTCTACTGAGTATTCGTACTTACTTACTGCTCTGTGCTCCACAGCGAATTGGGAATAAGCTTGATTGTATTTCTAGGTAAATTCGTCCTCACCTTATAGTCCACTAAATTGGTTCCCTTTTGCTTTTCGGAGGCCCAGGCGAACAATCGAATGGTCTCATTTGGGGCCGCGGAGGGAGCTTGGACCAACGGGCGGTTTTGCACCCGCGACTTTTACGGTAGTACGCAGCAGCGCCCCTGCATCGATCCTCATGTCAGGCACGAATAGGCGGCGGCATCGACGTTGCATGTGCAGCGTGCAGGACGTTGCAGGCGGCTAGACGATATATTAGGTAAGGTGCTGTACGTATTGGATAGGGAATCGCATTGCATGGCATTTAAATCCCATGTTGGTTGTCTCTTGGGATGTTTTAGGTAGCCAGCTCGCGGCAGTGGCTGTGGCATCCGCTAACGAATGAACGAACCCCTTACCTGATGCTTCGTACTCGCTCTCTCTGTGTCTCTCCCCGCTCTCGTTTGCGACGATCCATCCTGTGTGTAATCAATGCTGCTCTCCTTGCTTGCTTTTTGTTCCAGTACCGCATGTCTTTCTGTCTCGGGACAGACAAGTTGGATTAAAAGCAACGACGCCACTGTCTTATTAGCCCCGACCCCAGCCTAGTAGCCCTGACAGTCAGTCAGTCAGTCCGCCGGAATCATTCAGATTTCCGGCCCGCCCAAACACTGTCTGTCTGTTCCGTGTCTCTCCTCACTTTCGTCATTATCCTCCATTCTCTCCGTCTCGGCTGCCGTCTCAGTCTGTCTCACTGTCTCATCTTTACCTCTAATATTATTCTTCCCTCAGCCTCCTTCCTTCCTTCTTGTCCCTCCCCTCCCTTTTCCTTCTCCACTCAGGGCTCCACCACCTAATTTTTCTCCACCAAAACCCGGGTCCGGGTGCTACGCCAACTGCCATAGGAACCTCCGCGTACCTCCTCCGCTGCTTTGCACTCAACGCCAACAAGACATCCCATCTCCAGCGCCCCGAGTTTCGTCAAGTCGAGGCAGTGCAGCGCAGCGCCGACGACGCATCGTCGCACCCAACCTGCGCTGCGATCAGATCCATTCGACGATTCATTCTCAACAAGGACAAACCACATCCGAGCCCGCTCCATCGAGACATCGACGTCCCGCTGCACCTTGCACTCTGCACTCTGCAACTCGTGCGCCTGCATCGCGTCTGGACCACTTCCCACCCAACGAACGAGCCTCGCTGCCGCCCAACAGCACCACCCGGCACATCGCGCAGAACACGCCTGCTCTAGTCTGCTAGTCTAGCTGACCGCTTAACCCGCTGCCTGACTGACTCAACTCCCCAGCCATGGAGCACCTCGATCCCGCCGATGCGCCCCCTATCCCGACCCGCGTCCGGCACCACGGCCGTCCGCGGTCCTTCCATCCGGCCACCGCCTCCAAGCGCGATGGCATGCCTCCCGCCAGTCCCGAGGTCATCTCCAACCTCATCACCAGCCTGAGCGTCATCTCCAAGCCCGCAAACTCGCACTTCGAGGCGTCCCCGACCAGTCTCTCCGTCCCCACGAGCCCCGGACACGGCCACGTCCCCGGCCCCGGCTATCGCCACGGCAGCTTCGGCGTCGACTACGGCGCCTTCACTCCCCTCAACCCCGACGACCTCCGCCAGGCCGCCGTCTCGCTCGACGACCTTGCCGCCTGCCCGCCCGTCATCCGCACCTCCAAGCCCCCGAGCGGCTACTCGCCCCTGACCGCAACCAAGAGCCCCAAGAGCCCGAGAAGCCCCAGTCGCGACAACTCCGGCGGACTTCGTTCCTTTATCCGTAATAGCACCTCGCGCCCCTCGTCCAAGGGGTCCTCTGTCGACAAGAACGACGACACCCAGAGCATCGGGAACCTCTCCATCGAACGACGCTCCCTGCCCACCCCCGAGCTGAACCACCAACGGTCGCATGACAGCTGGGGCAAGAAGACGAACAGGAGCTCCAAGGGACTCATGTACATGAGCTCCAAGGAGCAGCTCCGCGAGCGGGAGGTCGAGCGCAAGCGTGCTTCGGGCGGCCTGCCGACCTCTTCCTCTGCCCCGGGCCTGACAACCGGGAGCAGCACCCACTCAGGCGGCCGAGGAGATCCCTTCTTCGCCGAGACGGCTATCCATGAGGAACCAAACCTGCACAGCTCTCGCGCTCGCGCTCTCGAACGCCCCTTGGAGAGTCCCTGTGCCATTCCGAACCGCGATTCCAGCCTGAGGAGGCCGGCGCAGAGTGCAAAGCGGTCGAGCGCCCGACGATCGAAGCGAGACAGCGACGGACCGAGCGATGCTATCCCCGAGGGCGAGGAACATGGTCGATCTCGCGACCATGGCAGGAGAAAGCGCCATTCTGACCAGGACATGCTGAGGGCATCCGCCAAATCGCCCATCTACGGCTTCGAAGACTCTTCCTCACCAACGAGGACCAAGACCATGGCTGGCCGGAGCTTCCTCGATGTCGGAGACGACTTGCTTCCGGGAGAAGACGACGAGGACGAAGGCGCGCCATTCCCGGCTGTGGCTCAGGGCCGCCGTCGAAACCCAAGCGGCGAGCGCAATTCTCGTCGCCGATCGGGACACCAGAGCCCCAATCCGCCCGATGGAGTCAAGATGAAGCGCAGCAGCTCGAGGCTGAAGCGTCTCTCGGCTCCTCTAACCAGACCCGAGGAGCGCAGCCAAGAATCCGTCACGCCCGACAACCACAACCCCATTCCCGCGGGATACGAACGTCCACAGTCCGCCGACTCGGTCGACGACGCCGTCGAGTCCTATCTATGCTCGCCGCGCTTGTCGCAGAAGATCAGGCATCCGCAGACGGGCCGAGTGATTTCCTTCTCCGAGGTGGGCGACTCGGAGGGCTCGGCCGTCTTTTGCTGCGTGGGCATGGGCTTGACGAGATACATCACCGCCTTCTACGACGAGCTCGCCTTGACGCTGAAGCTACGCTTGATCACCCCGGATAGACCTGGCGTGGGAGATAGTGAGCCGTACTCGGACGGGACCGCCACGCCGCTGAGCTGGCCTGGTAAGTGATGTACTGAGATATCAATGACATGTGCTAACCGGTCACAGATGACGTCTATGCTATCTGCCAAGCGTTGAAGATCACCAAGTTTTCCATTCTCGCCCACTCGGCCGGCGCAATCTATGCGCTGGCTACGGCTCTGCGAATGCCTCAACACATCCGCGGCAGAATTCACTTACTGGCGCCGTGGATCCCCCCGTCTCAGATGAATGTGTTTGGCACGTCGCAGACGCTCCCGCCGACGAACGCCATCCCGACGTCGCAACGAATCCTCCGCGCTCTCCCGACGCCGCTGCTCAAGGCGGCCAACAGCAGTTTCATGACGGCCACCAGCAGTTCCATCACGAGCTCCCTCCCCAAGAACCCGCGGCGGTCAAAACGTAAGGCCAACGCCAACGGGAAGGACGGTCACGCGAATCGAAACGTGACGCCGAGCCTGGACAAGGAGAACATCGGGATGGACGGCTACGGCAAGTCACCGAACGGCCTGCTGAGCGGCGATGCCCCGATGGAAGCGCCGAACGCGACGGAGAACATGGACCGTATGCATCCGCCTCACGCCACCAGGAACGGCGAGACGGCGGTGCTGGCCGCGGCCCAGGATGCCATGGCCGACAAGGAGCGCCAGATGACGTACGACCTGCGGCTGACACACGCCATCTGGGAGCTGGCGACGACGGGCGCGAACCCGGCCGTGGATCTGCTCGTATGTCTGGAACGCCGACACACCATCGGCTTCCGCTACGTCGACATCACGCGGCCCGTCGTCATCCACCACGGCAGCCGCGACACGCGCGTGCCCGTCGACAACGTCAAGTGGCTGGGCAAGACGATGCGCCGCTGCGAGGTGCGCGTGCTGGAGGGCGAGGGCCACGGGCTCATGGCCAGCGCCAGCGTCATGGGCTCGGTCCTGATGGAGATGAGCAAGGAGTGGGAGGACTGGATGAAGGTGACGGGCGCCGACGGACGACGGGATCGGGATCGGGGGCGGCGGGGGACGCTGGGGAGATGAGCGGCGATCCGGGGAAGGACATAATATCACATATCAGCGCGGCGGTTTTTTTACTTTCGCCGAGGACGGAGACATCTACGCACTGCCGAGAGGCGATCAAGGCCTGGACAGGGTGGAACGAGCCGAGAAGAGTCGGGACAAGGCCGTCGAAGCTCACGTCAAGCGGGATGAATGCGCTCATGTTAATTCTAAATCATGTACGACTAATCTGGAGGACTTGAAGTCCAAAGTAGAGTAATGTCTTAATTACATTTGTGGCCGGGAGCGCACCGAGGACTTGGATGGACACAATGTGGAGTCGAGTTGTGAGATACTGACGTGGTTATTCATTGTCTTCATCATTGTCCATTGTATTAATCCTTGACTGGGTAGACTCCTACGCTACATAGTATACACTTGACCTAACCTGGGGCATTCATGCCTCCTCGGTCAACATCCTCGTCCAGTCAAACTTCCTCCACCCCCTCTTGAACGCCTCGACCCGCGTATCCCCCCTCGTCCACCGCCCCTGCTTCTTGATAATATGCGGCTCGGCACCAACAATGCCGCCTAGGACCTCGCGCGCAAACAGGTCGCCGCGGGGCCACTTCCCAGCGTCCTCGACGATGTGGCCCAGGCCGCCATCGAGGGTGAACCAGGCGTGGAAGTACGGCGCCTCCTTGGCGATGCTGCGGCGGAAGGCGGCGCGGCCCATGCCGTCGCGAGCCCGGGCGGCCGTGTCGACGACCTTGGCGTGCTGGGCCCACTCCTCGTCGGCGGACAGGAAGGCCTCGCGGAAGTAGGCCGGGGCGGTGGCGCCGTCGGCGTAGGGGATCGGGGCGGCGACCATGGCGGCGTGCGGGTGGCGGTGCGGTGCGGCGGCGTTCTCGTAGAAGACGACCTCGCGGCCCTGGTCGTGGTACATGCGCGTGAGGCTCTTCATGAAGTTGCGCAGCTCCTCCCACTCGTCGTCGTCGCACTCGAGCAGGTTGCGGCGGTGGGCCACGGGCGCGATGACGGCGCCGCCGGGGCTGACCTCGGGCTCCGTGGCCAGCGTGAGGAAGACGCGGGTGCCGAGGGCGACGACGGGGGCCACGGGCGGCGTGTTGGTGTCCTCGCGGTGGCACAGCGGACAGGCCTCGAGCACGCGGTTCATCTTCTGGAAGTCGCTGACGGCCATGTTCTTGAGGTTGAGCTCGCTCTTGTGCACACGGCGCGCGAGCTTCTCGGCATTGTCGTCCATGTACTCGAGGTCGTTGCCGAACTTGGCGTCCTTGGCGATGCGCTCGGCGAGCCGCAGACCTTCGCCGCCGGGCTGGGCCTTGGTGCGGCGCTCCTCGCGCACCATGTCTTCGATGGTCATGTCGGCGTTCTCCTCGACGGTGCCGCGCTCGCGTCCGCGCTTGGTGTCGACGGGCTTGGCTTCGGCGCGGGAGCCGGCGAGCTGCCGGTTGTCCATGACGCCGAGGACGACGGCGGAGGAGGTGGGGCGGCGTTGGGCCGAGGCGGCGGCGGCGGCGCGGTTGTATTCGTCTTCGAGCTGGGCGGCGTTGGGGGCGCGGCGGAGCTTGGCCTTCATCATTTGAGCACGGAGGCGGTTGAGGGCGGTCTGGTCGAGGACGGGCGTGGCTGAAGTGTCGTCGTGTTGAAGAATTGTGTGTGCGGGCTCAGGTGGTGGTGGTTCATCCTTGCGCTGCTGCTCCAGTCGCTCTCGGTACAGTTCACCGGTCGGCTTGTCAGTGCCCTTGAACCCAGCGCCGTACAGCTTCCTCCGCTCCATCTCGACCTTTTCCTCACGCGCGTCGTCAAAGTCCTGCAGGTTCCCGAAGCGTTCCATGGCCACATCCTCTATAGAGCGCTGCCCGTCCTCGGCCTGGCTGTACACGGCGCGCAGCTTGGTCATGCGCCACGAAGATCCAGCGTCGCCAAAGGTGTAGTCGACGGTGCGCTCGCGGGGGATGTCGAGCTCGTCCAGCGTCTTGCCGTCGTTGATGTCATCGATGTGGACGTTGAGCTCGCGCTTGGAGACGACGCGCTTGGGTTCGGGTTTGGGGTCGGGCGCTTTGGAGGCTTTGTCCGGGCGGTGCACGTAGTCGATGGCGATGGACGAGGGCGCCGTCATCCAGGAGTCTCGGACGAGGGGCTTGGCGGTCTGTGAGGGATCGTCGCTGGGTGGTTTCTCGTCGTCGACGGGAAGGTCTTGTCTTGAGTCTGTCTTGTGGTTGTTGTCGCGATGGCGGTGGCGGGATTGATGCTCGCCGTCGTCGTTGTCGTCGCGAGAATGGCGGGAGCGCTTGTGTCTGTGTCCATCGTCGTCGTCTTCCCGATGGCGGCGGTGTCTATGCCTCTCTTTATCATTATCTCTGTCCTTGTCGCCGTCTCGCTCCGACTCGTGACGGTGGTGATGCCTGTGTTTGCGATGGCGTCGATCCTCCCGGCTGCGTTCCTCCTGGTCGCGCTCTGCCTTGCTCGCGGCCAGAGATTTTTCGAATTCGTCGAGACCGTCCATTGTTCCAGCGGTGGCGAAAGCGAAGGAGGAATTTGGGAGGTTGTGTGATGGAAGATGGAGGTGAAGTTGGCTGCGCGAGCTGTGGAACGTTTACGTCAGGTGTTGGTTTGAGCTTCGGGGGGAAAATTCTGTGGGGCAGAGCTCAGTGGAGCCATCCAGACTCACTATTTCCATCTAGATGCAACTGCGGAACCGACTGACGATGCTTCTAAGTTAATTGTATGACACTGAGCCGTATTTATTTTATAATTCAATGTATCCAATTCTGGTAACCGCCGGTGGTATTAATCTAGCACAAATCCTCCAACGCCGTTGCTCTGCTATAAAGCAACACATACAAGCAATATCCATACCCAATCATTCAGAGCGTATCCGCAATGAAGCAAAAAACCACACACGCAAATACTTTTAGCACAGTAGACGGTACACTCGTTTCCACATGGGCCACTTCATCCTCTCCTCGCGTTCCTCCTCGGACGAGATGTGCGTCCGGAAGTACCGTCGCCCCGTCTCGACGTCCATCTCGTCGACCCGCACGATCCGCGTGCGGTACCACAGCTTGTGGCAGATGTAGAAGACCAGCACGATGGGGATGGCCATGACGCGCAGGAAGAAGGTCTGCACCATGCCCGCCGCGGTGGTGTCCTGGTCCGCCGACGGGATCGGCGACACGGCGATCCAGATCTGCGAGATGATGACCAGCACGTAGCCGATGCACCCAAAGTACGAGCCCCAGATGCCCACGTTGGACCGGAAGGGCAGCTGCTCCAGCGAGCGCGACGTGAAGCCCCACGCCTGGCGGAACCGCAGGTGGCAGAGGCAGATGCTGCCCCAGGTGAAGAGCGACGCCAGGCCGCTGATGGACAGCAGCCAGTCGAAGATGGTGTCGTGGAAGGACAAGTCCGCCAGGAAGGCGAGGAGGCCGATGCAGGACGCGAAGATGATGGCCATCAGAGGACGGCCTTGCTTGTCGACGTAGGCAAAGATCTTGGGCGCGTGGGACTGCTCAGCCAGCGCCGCCAGCGTTCGGGACGAGCCGTAGACGGCCGAGTTGCCGACGCTGATGACGGCGACGAGAATGACGGCGTTCATGATACTAGGCAAAATGGTGGCACCGGCGCTCTCGATGGCGATGACAAACGGACTAGCCGAGGCATCGGCATCACTCTTGCCGCCCATAAGCCGCGGTTCGTCGGACGGCACCAGCAGGCCGACGAGCATCAGCGCCACGATGTAGAAGATGCTGATGCGCCAGAAGACCTGCTTGATGGCGGTGGGCAGCGACTTGCGGGGGTTGGCCGTCTCGGCGGCGGCGAGGCCGATGAGCTCGGTGCCGCTGAAGGAGAAGGCCGAGGTGACGAGGACGGTGCAGAAGCCCTTGAATCCGTTGTTGAAGGCGCCGGGGTTGCGCCAGTACATGCCGCCGATGTAGCCGCTTTCGGGCTGGCCGCCGATGTTGATGACGATGGCGAGGAGGCTGGGTTGTCAGAAGGTTGACTTGTAAAGATTGGAGGACTGACTGGACTTACATGAACCCAATGACGGCAGTGACCTTGATGATGGAAAAGACAAACTCGGCCTCACCGTATGCCTTGACGCCGAAGAGGTTAATGACGACAATGGTGATCAGGAAGATGGTGACGAAGATGGCCTTTGGCAGGGCCTCGTTCCAGTAGGTGATGGTAAAGGCGCCGGCCATGATTTCCAGAGGCAGAGTGAAGAGCCATTGCAGACAGTAGCTGAGGAGGTTAGCTTCGAGTATAGACGACCTGGTAACGGCATAAAGAGGTCCAGACTTACTTCCAACCCATGGCAAACCCCCATGACGGATCGAGGAACCGCGTCGAGTAGGCAGAAAAGGATCCGGCGATGGGGAACAACACACACAGCTCGGCCAGGGCCTGCATGGTGCAGTACTGCATGACGCCGACGAGGAGATAGGCGAGGAGAACCGTGGCCGGCCCGCCGTTGAACAGCGCGGGCCCGGAAGCCACGAACAGGCCGGTTCCGATGGCGCCGCCAAAGGCAATCATCTGGAGATGCCGGCCCTTGAGCTCCCGGGCCAGCGCCGTGTTGGCCGTCTTCGCATTTGCGGCGCGGAGGTCATAGTGGCGGTCGCCGGGGACGGTGGGCGGCGGCGACGGCTGGTACTGGTAGGCGCCGTCGCGGGCCTTGACGGGCCGGCGCTCGGCGCGGCGGAAGCCGTCCATCCAGTCGGCGGGATCGGCGGCCTTGTTGGCGGAGATGTTCCACGAGGCGCCCTTGTCGTCGAGGCCGGAGCCGGAGCTGAGGTCTTTCATCTCGACCACCTCGACGTCGCGCGTGAGGACGATGTCGCCCTTCATCGTGGCGGTTGGATGGATGGATGTACGTGCGTCACGTCACGTCACGTGTGTGGGTTTGTAACGGATCGTCGGAGGGGATAACTTAGATGCTGGGGAACAAGACGGAAAAAGGAAAGAAAAAAGCATCAACGATGCAAGTAATGTCCCGGGTTAGGGTGATGCGATGTGATGCGATATGATATGCCAGCGAAGCGTGGCGTGTTGTAGTCTTGCGACACCAACTAAAAACCCAAGACAAGTCTCGGGAGTATTCGTAGCTGCTAGGCGATGCTTCGAAAAGGCTTCTGGAAGGGACTAAAAAAGTCCGAGCCGGCGTTTTGGGGCGGAAAAGGCGCAAGTGGCGTTTTATTTCTTTGTCGATTGTCTAGGTCAAGGGAAAAAAAAACCTGACCAGGCAAGGGGCGATGCGGGACGGAAGGATTGCAACGAGATATGGACGATGGGATGGCGATTTGGGAGGATTCGTGCCGGGCCGAACTGTCGGAAATGGGAGAGAGAGAGAGAGAGAGGGAGTGGGCGCAGGTTATTGATGGATGAAGGAAGTAAAGAGCGACAGCCGGCTTAGAGAGAACAGTGGGTAGTAGGTAGCGAGGGAATGGGGGTAGGGGATGGATAATGAATAATGGGTATTGTAATGGACAATGGCCCATGAAGAGAGAGCGAGTGAGACAGAGAGACAGACAGACAGAAAGAAGACAAGACGGAGACAGAGACAACGGAGATGGATGGCCGGTGCTCTTGTTAATTACCTCACCCACTGTCGTCGTCCCGTCTGTCCCGTCGTCCTCTTATTGTCCAAACCACCGCTGATGGATTGATTGCGAGAACCGTCTTTTTCTCTGGCTTTCCCAAATAGCGCGGCCATCACTTATGGGATCCATCTCACCCATCAAGAGAGAGAGAGACATCCAGGGTCCCATGTCCCATGTCCAGAACCACATGGAACGCATGATGACTTCCCTCACGCCGTCCGAAAAGCCCACATCTCACA